>PVKB01002556.1:0-269985 GCA_004027205.1 Ctenodactylus gundi
TCCAACAATAAGGTGCTAACAGTTCCAGCACTGCTCAAAAGTTCAAGTTCAGTTTCCTTTGAGACTCAAGGCAAATCTTAGATGCAAGCCTCTGTGAAAATTAAAATGAAAATTAAATATTTCCAGCATACAATGATACAGGTAAGCACTCCCATTCTTGAAGACAGGAATAAAGGCATAGAAATGAATGAGATTAAGGTAAGACTGAAACCCAGCAGGGCAAACATTAAACCCTGTAGCTCTGTGCCTAGCATCTGGGACAGGTTGTGGTGAGATGTGAGTTTTACAGGGCTTGGACAGGCCCATCTCTACTAGCATACAGGTGGCAGCACACCTGGCCTCTTTTGGGCTAACTCTGCTCACTGCCTGAAGCTTTCCCTAGCAGAGAATCTACATTTCTGGCATTTCCAGCTTCTTGGGGTCTCCACTGAAACATCATCAGCTTCACTCCGATAGTTCTCACTTTCCTCTCTGAGCACTGTCTGGCACCTCAAGCACTTTGAAATCTGGGGAGAACTTCCAGTACCTACAGTTTTGCATTCTGTATGCCAGCACCGCAAGGATGACAGCAAGGTCATTTTAAATCTATACCATAACAGTATGAGAAATACATACTAAACTACATTGTAAAAGGCCAACTTAAATATGGACAGCTCACACATTTTTGGGAAAATACATATATATACATATATGGAAAGGAGCTGAGGAAAAAACCCACTTTTTGTGTTCCAGTCTTAAGAAACCAAAATTAATATTAAGATGTGTTATTTATTTTCAAAAGTGTAATTTAAAATTAGTTTCAGGTATTTATTATGAGTTTTAAAATGAGCCATGATACCAAAACCATTATGACATGAAAAATAGCTGAACAAGAAAATACAGATCCCCTAAAATATATCATCACTTGACCTCACTTTAGGAAATTTAGCCATATGATTTGAAACCATGATTTTTGGAAAAAAAAAATTTTAATGTAAGCCCAACAACCCTTTCAGTACTCTTTGAGTAAAGTCTTAAATTAAATTACACCATTGAAATACTGGGAAAACTCAGCTCATAAAGCCCTGTTTATGTAAAAGTGATACCAATTTTATCACTCACCTTAAATTGTTTAAATAAAAATGCTTAAGAAGTTGTATCTTAGTTTCAACTATAATAGCATTTGAACCAGATAGTTATGATTTCCTGTTAAAGGAAACAACTCAATAACAAGGATTTGTTATAGCAAAGGACGTACCAATAAATGTCAAAAATATACCTTAAACTGAGCCAGAGTAAAAATTATAACAAGAGCTAATCCTCTCTGCACTTCCAGAGAGCACATTTGCTGTCCACAAATTCATAGCAGCTACTCAGCAGTTGGTGTTTAAAAGAAAGGCGTACATTCATTTTACTGACAAATGTTCAAAGAGAAAAATCTTTAATTTATTCTAGCTTCTTTTTCTTTTCATTCTTCTCATTTCTCTTTTTTGGGCTGTGAAAAGGGTCACACATCTCCCCCATTTTTTTTTTTTTTTGAATGGTCTTCTGAGCAGCTGTCAGCTTTTCTAGTTTTATTCCTTTCTCTTCTTGACTTCTAATTGGTTTCATTCTCTGAGATGCAACCTTGTTTATCTTTTCTCTGCATCTCTACTCAATAGAGAAAGCTCTTCACGGGATTTTCAATTTTACATTTATATCGATAAAAGAAAAACAACCTGAATTGCCACTTTTCCTTTCCACATTCATTTCCAATACTATATTTTAAATGATTTTATATTTCAAAGGTGCATGCGAATCTCAAATGCTTCCTCTTCTTCCTTGAGCTCGTTATCCAAATTATTGTGTTTCCCAATGTCCTGCTTTTCCCCAAGAAAGCGTTTCTATTGTTAGGGTTCTAGGTTTTGATTCCTACCTCTTGTGTCAAAGAATATTTTAATTTCACAACTCCCGTGTCTATTTTTTTTTTTTTTTGCTGTAAATATCACATGATTCAAAAAACCTGGCCAAATTTAAAGGAAAAAAAAATAAACCGGCAATCAATTAGATGAAAACAAAACAAAACAAAACAAACAAACAAACAAAACAAAAACCAATGTCCAAGGTTCTTAAAGAGATGGGGCTACAGTCTTAATTTTAGTGAGTGTGTTCACTGCCTTGAGTTCTCATTGAATTAGAAATCACATGCACCAGACAGACTGGATCATGCTTTATTTTTTTAAACAAAATTACTTGAATTACTATCCCTTTCACTAAATCTAGAAAGAATTCAAATTGTGAATTTACAACATCAGTTTTTTTTTTTCATATATTCTATCATTACTAATTCTTTCAAATTCTCATTGAGCAACCGCTACTTTCTGAGGGCAACGGACATTTAAAGTGACAATATATATTCCCCATCATTTTGGAAGGGGTAATGAAGTATTAGAAACCAACACTACAGATTAGGAAGTGTTCTGTGTGAAAATTCATGTAGTGAACTAACATCAACTCCAAGTGAAACCAGCTAGATGCCAGAAAAGTGTGTTACAGATGGCAGTAACATAAGGTTTATAAAAACACAAAATGCAGTATTTCTAACAAACATGCTTGCTTCCAATTTTTTATATAAATAAGTTTTGTATAGTTTAATGTTTTTCCATCAAAGTTTCTCTCAGCACATAAACAGCTTTTCCTCTTTAGACATCTCCCAAACCTTCTATTAAACTTGCCAAAGGTACCCTATAGTATCACCAATTTTTCCATAGTCGTTATACAACTTCTAATGTAACTCTGATACATAACCTTTTCTGCGCTTGTGTGTTTCTCAAAAATTCTTCTTAGTCTTTTAATAGTTTGGTGTGTTCTTTTAACAGCTCATTTGGTGAGAGAGAGGGATATTGTTCAATAGTATCACAGCTGGCTTCCTCTAGTGGAGAACTACCTGCATATTACCCTGGATTACGCTTTTATTGCAAATAAAACAAATAGCCTTGAGTCAGTCTGTTGTTTCAAGGGTTTTAAGAAGTTCTCCCTCATCAAGCTTTGACTTTTTGCAACTTTTGCCACCAGGCGCAAATTGTATTTCAATGGCATGCTGATCTCCAGGAGTCTGCTTGGGTTGTCATTCTCCAGGGACACTGGATGCACAATGCTTTTTGTTCAAGAGTAGCTGATGTTTTGTAGAGCTTTATGGAGACTGAGAAGTCACTACTTGGCTCTAGGGACTCACAGAAATGACACACACAGGTTTGAAACCACACTCGGTCGGGAGACTAAAGGTATGTAGTAGATGAAGAGGCAGCCAGACCAGGTATTCTGGAAAATCCAGATTTTGTTTGGAGATATGTTCATCTTGTCCCATCCTTCAATACACTATTGTGATAATGCAGGTAAACACTAAAGTGCATTTTTAAACATTTCCTTCTATATTTACATATGACAATATTTGACAAAATTCTAAAAAGAAATGATTTCCTTGCCTTTGTGTCTTTATTTTCATAAGCTGTAACAAAACAATTGCTTGCTCATTGATTAATATCAGAAATGAAAAAAAGCTAATAATCTAGTTGAGGCCACTTTGGGATGAGATAGAATGAATTGTGATGATTTTGAGACCTTAAAAGTTTTGAACTCTTTAAAGTATTTCAATAGTAGTTAAAAATATGTTTAAAGAAAATTTAGAGAATTAGACTGCCCATGTCAAATAGACTGTTGCGTTAAAACCATCGCTACAGAAGTGTACATAAATTTGAAGGAAGCTTAACCCTAACTTTTGTTTCGTTTTTATTGTTAGAAAACACAAACTTATAAAATCAAAAAAAATATTTCATATCAATTCAACTGAACTTGCAATTTTGACTTTTTAACTCTACTTCAGGCATTTTGTTAGACATTGAAAATACATAAACAGACCAATTTCTGCCCTTTAGAAAGTTATAGTCAAGAGAGAGAAAGAGAGAGATTTACATCCTTTATTCTAATAGAATATGGTTACAGCTAATGTAGCTAAAGCCCAGAATAATCAAATCTTTGTGTGAGATGTTTCTTTGAGAATATGATGTCTAAATGACAATGTCAATAGGATTCTACCTAGGAGATGATCTTGGCTTTAGTAAGGAGGCCAGGAGATGTTAAGAAGTTGTACTTACAAGTGGAGAGGCTAGATAGAAGGCTCTGACAGTGGAATAAGGCAATCATGGGATGGAACACCTGGGAAGGGAGCTCAAACCTCAATGACCTCAGGATAAATTGATTTTTTTCTGTCACAGTTATTTATGTCTCTCATCTTTCTCAGCTCTCCCTGGTCAATATATGCTACTACCGCCTTGTTCTTTCACACAGATTTTGCTAAATGTTTGTAGGAACTCAAATAAAATCTGTCAAATTTTTGTTTGATTCTATATTTTGAGTGACTTTTTTTTCTAAGCTTTCTAAAAGAAATTTCACTCCTGTTCTAGTAACTGTCACCTCAGGAGCTACTGCCCAAGGTAAGTATTCTGGGATTCTCAAGGTGGTGTTACTGTTTTGGGAGCAGAGCAACAGGTAAGCTCAAACTGAATATTTTCATGTGTTTATATGAAAAATTACTTATTTGAATTTTTTATGTATCAATGATCACAGAAAGGAATTTGAAATAACTGAAATATTTATATAGGACATACAACATAAATATCCTCAGTGTCTTTAATATAGGCACATTAAGAAACTTTGAACCTAGCAAAGGCTTTAGAATTATAGCTATTTTGTTTCTTGTATGAAAAGCTACCAGGAGAACTAATAGTTAAAATGATTTTGTAACAGTTTCAGTTTTGAACCTAAATCTCACAAACTTTGCATTCTTAGCATTGACCATTAATTTGTACTGTATCAATTGAATTTTTAGCAGCTTTGCCATAGAATTCAACTACCCTTAGGTGAGGTTTAAAAATGGATGGTTACTACTCATCAAGTACATATCTAATGTTCTGTATGTGACAGCAAAACGTTGTATTATTGACTTACAACTAACATACTTCATTCTTAAAGCCTCTGATTAATGTAAGCTGGCTTTATCTTCATCTTCCCACTTTTTATAATCTCTGACATAACTAGACACCCTTAACATAAAATTAAAAATCCAGGGTAAATTTGAAAGATAGAGTATTGTTAATGTAAAATTACCAAATACTGTTTTTTTTTTTTTTTTCCTCTCTCTAGTATGTCTCAAATACCTCCAGAGAGACTGGAGTAAAAGAAAGTAAGAAATCTTCACTTTTTTCACAAATTTCTGTGAAGTAAATCTAATCCAGTAGCATAAAATTCCTCCTCCGGAAAAGAGAGAATTTGATTTGGGGGAAAATGGTCAAATATGCCTCAGTGGGAGTTCAAAGGTAAAATTCTGGATGTCTGTGGTAATTTAATTACAGAAACACAAACGTGTTACTGACCATGTTTGCTAAACTACTCACTGGGCGCTGTTTCCAGTCACGTTACTGATCCTAATTGTGTAGCTTTTACATTGCAGGAAGACTGACAATGCGTAAATGTCCAATTATTCACCAGTGATCGCGGTAAGTTATACCGAAGGAATAGCCAAGTAGAAACAGTATGACGGACTGCAAGATGGGTCTTAAAGAGGACAGTCAGGGATGGCGCCTGGGCACAGATGACATTTTTAGCTCACTGACTAATGAGAATGCATGAGCTACTAACAGACACGAGGAAGAAGAGCTCATAAAAAAACAAAGGCCCGGAAGTACAAATGGACCTGGATTCAAGGGTAAGAACAAAGGATGTGTCTACGGAGATTTGTGAACATAAGGGTCCGTGAATTTTATGAGATGTCACTGTGCTTGAGTCGGAGAATGCACGTCAGCCTTCCCATATTACTGCAGGGTTTTTTTTTTTTTCCATTGTTTCCTTCATCTGCAAGAGTATCTAAAATTATTTCTACTGCTAAAGACTTGCTCAAGTCACTGCAACTTTGCATTTGACATTCTGCAATAATTTTGTAAATTATATTTCTACTTCCACCTTAGATTCTGTTATAATGTGTGAGTCAGTGGTCACCTTGAAACAAAAATTTCTATATGGCTCATCAAGTTTGCTGTTGCGAAAGAGCAGATATACTTGATAAGTGTACTGCTTTTGAATAGGAATAGTAAAAAATAAAACTGTTTCCCTGGCATTTCAGTTGCTCTCATTTCTTCAGTCAACTTTCTACTCAGGGCACTAAGCATACGACTGCAGGAGGGGCTTCCCGGGCAGTCCCTGTGTCCCTCTCCTGCTTTGTCGTCTATGGTATTACTTTGATAAGTTTTGTCTCATCTTCCCTGGCTCTCTGGCCTCCCTGCAGTATCTACTTCATGAGGACATACATTTGAATGCTTTTTTTTTGCTACGTTAGCCTCATCTTCCACAAAACTCCCAGCACATATTGGTTGTCAATAAAAGGAAAGGGAAGAGTCCAGAATGGCTTCTAGGGTTTGATTTGAGTAACTAGAAAATTGGGAAGACAATTTATACAAACTAGAAATACAAATAGAAGAGTGAGTACCGATGGATACAGTGGGGTAGAAATTAGGGCAGGTGCGTCTTGATTTTATTTCATTTTGCTCTTCTTCCTCTACTACATCTTCTCTTTTTTGATGAAACATATATGTTTCTTCCTTTCCATTTCTATTTTCATTTGTCTTCTAGTTTGGATTCAGGCTCAGAAAAACTTTGGTCACCCACCCTGGGATAATTTTGTATACTTTTGTTTGTTCTTAGATCCATATATTTGTATTTAAATTGTTGTATCCTTTGGAATATCTGGGGCATGAACATTGAGTACTAATTTAATTTTTCCAAATATTTAACCAATTATCTCAGAAACTTTGGTTAATTTATTGAATAAATTATTTTTCCTGCACTCACACCCCTTCTTTCTGTGTTTCTCATTTTATTGACATTTTTCTACTATATCAACTATGCATGTAAGCCAAAGTAATTTCTGGGGCTGTTTGTCATTCTGTTAATGTACTTTCAAAATAATATATCATATTATTTTGGGAATTTGAAAGCATTTTCCTTGTTTTCCAAGTTGTATTGGTTTCTCTTAATCTTTTATGGCCCATCATAAATCTCTCAGTTTTGATCTGCTTTTTCCATCACAACCAAATTATCTTAATTGCAATAATATCAAGTCTCCTTCCCTTTGAAGTTCCCACTTTGGCCCTTCTTAAGGTTTCTCTATGGATTAATCATTAAGGGCTACTTTGTCTTATACTTGCTGCTTATTCTCCTAAAATATTTTTCTCTCTGCCTAAGAAATGAACCTCCTGCTTTTCCATCTGCACCGGAGTTAGAGGACAATGTTTCCATCAAGCTCATGTTGATGGTTCTGTTAGTAGAGACTTTACGGTAGTATATGCATCTAGGCAGATTGTAATTTCAAGTTCTTTCAAGTTCTTATTCTATCCCTCACTACACTTTCTTCAATTTGTTCATGTTGTCTCATACACTTCTAGTCACTTAATTAGTAAAAATTTGTTTACTTCTTAAATAGTAGTGCAAAGATTGCTAGTTCTGTTTCTGTCCACTTTCATGTTTCCAAGCTAAAAAGCTCCAATTGTTTTAGAGTTGTCCACAACACTTCACAATTCTAGCAAACTAAATTCAATTTTTTTTCAAATGTGACCTGTTAACTGACAAAATTCTGAAACTCATTAGACAACTCCAAATATTATTCAAGCACAAAAAAGTAGAACTTAATTTTCTTGTCAGTGAAGAAACATTATACCACTGTTAATTATAGCTTTAAAACTATATTAGATTTTTAAATAGCCATGTACAGTATGGGTTCCTAGCAGTCAACTAATACTCCAGACATTTTTCCTCGAATTATGTTTTTTTCTAAGACCATCCATTCTTATTTAAACACTATTCAAATGTAAAATTTTACATACCTATAAAGTTTACATGTATATGTAACTTTAATTTATATGTATTTTCTTAATTCATTCTAGTCTACAGTGGTAATCTAAAATCATAATTAAATCATGAAACATAACATTACTTCCGTCAAATTTGCTAAACAAGTTTTCTGTTCATTGGCCCTTGTCAGTTATGTGAACATTGACTAACCCAATGCCTTGTAACTGTAACATGTCTTGGAAACCTTGGCAGGTCCCTGCTCATTCACCCACCCTACATCTCTCCACAGCATATATAAGTCTCCTGAGAGGTCTTACCAGAAGCTTTTCTGAAATCTAAGACATTTCCTTCATCTATCTTTCTATAATCTTACTAAAACCCTTTTTTATACTAGGCTGAATGGAGAATAGAAAGAATGAATTCTAGGTCTGAATGGTATTTCTGATAAGTTTTATCAGTGTAAAAGTGGTAAATAGAAAATTCTTTGAATCTTTCCTACTAGCTTCCTTGATTTTGTACTCTTTATTGTGCCCACTTTATTGGCACAGTAACTTTAGTCAGGAAAGCAAAATGACCGCCGCAAAATGGCTAGACCTCCAAAGGACACATCACCTGGAAGATGACATGCCCCTTAACAAATTTCTGGAGAAAGTGTTGAGCTTTAGGTTGATTGAAACACCAGAGTACTACTTCCCAGTGCTAGGGAAAGTTATGCCTGGGTTGTTTATATCCGTATTACCTTAATCAGAGAATATTCATGCAAATGAGACTCCATAGTGGTTAGCGACAGTCTTCTTTACAGCTATTGTTACTAGTAGTAAAGAAGGAATGTAGTAAAAGTCAAAAGAAAATTAGCAATATGTCTAGAATACACCGGCACAGTTAAAGTCAAACATAAAAGAGGTATATGCATTGTCAGTTCTGAGATCACGACACGGTTTCTGGCTGAGATGACTCATTAACACATCATAAACATAGACATGTGTGATTGGAATTTATAAGGTTGTTTTTTTTTTCATATGGAACAATAGAGCATTCCAGGACAAAGGAATGATATTGGGTCATTTTCAAATTCTATCTGCCAGTATCTAACATTTTTGTTTCAGCTGCCTTGATGCAGTCCTATTTTTATAGTTTGTGAGAGAAATGTATTGAGAAATGGTGGATCTGTGACCGTGTTTTCTTTCCTTTACCATGAAAGCCCTCAGGGTTCTCTGTGTTTGTCTGAGCAAGCTGTCAGCCAATTAGAGTTTACTGCTGGGGAAGGAGCCGAGAAAGTTAATCCTGCTCCTTCAAGGCATAATCAGAAAGGAAATATGAATCTTAAGTAGTGTACCTTATTTCATCAACTGCGAACCAAGAGAGACTAGTTAGGCAGGAAGAGGAGAGGACACTTTTAATGGGCTCATTTAAAGAGGAAAACCACAGCATCCCCAGCAGAAGTCATTTCTTTCCTTTGGCCTTGAATTGAAGGAGGGAGAAAGCATTAATGAGTCGATACTGACATTTAAAACTCTCTTCTTCAGTCTTGTTCCACTGATAAGAATTGCTATCATTTAAAGATCATTGTGCTAGAAATCAGAAGGTCTCTATCCTCTTCCAAGGTGAGTGACCTTTCGCAAGTTCCTTGCCTTTTCTGGTCTTCTGAGTTCTTCTGTGTAACAAAAGGGCAATAATGACTGCAATGAATTTCTTAAAGTGGTGATGACGTATTTGTTGGGAAATAAAATCTCCTTGGGGAGCGTAATAATGCATTTAACCAGCATTTACTTTATTTAATGTCTTTTACTTCCTGGTCAGAATCTTTAGAGCGAGAAAACCATCACAAATCACTTGGTGATACCGTAAACACTAGCCTGAGGGACCCATTGGTTCAGTATCATCAGGGGAGTTTTAAGGAAAAAAATGCATCTTGAGTCTTCACATTTAGAATATTCTGATTTGGTTTTTATAGGGTGGGATGAAAAAAATCTGTACTTTTAAATCATTGAATGTTATTTAAGACCCAAACTTGTAACCGTTGCTTTCATTCAATTAAATTCTGTCTGAAAATTTGAATTTTTCCTGTCTACTTTTAGGATATATTGTACTTTGAATTGAGTTTCTGCATAATTTTTTCTCACAGACTTATTTTTACTTCAAATATTATTACAGGTTATTCCTGAGAAAGAAATGTTTATATTCTATTTTAATATTATATATATATATATGTATATGTATATATATATATATATATATATATATATATATATATATATACATACATATTATATGGCAACCTTTGTAACACTCTGCACTTGGAAGAACTGTGCAATTTTAATAGCCAATCAAGAAGTTATCAGAAAATAGTAATCCATAACAGTATTGCCATTACATGAATGTTAAATAAGATTGAAAAATCAAAGAGATGAAAAAAATTCCATAAAAATATTCCCTCGCATGTTGTAGGGTTATAGTAGAAATAATTTGTGAATAAACTGCTGGAGTATCAGGAATAGGGGAACAGAAAATTAAAACATCAAGCAGTGTTAGTGACTTCCTAGGAGCTATAAGTTTTTCACTATAGAGAAGAATAATTTTGTTGCAAAGAATACTGAACACTGGCAGGTCTGTAAACTTGGAAGTTGTGGTGGTTAAGCTTAATGTTGTCAGCTTGATTGATCTGAGAACTGTCTACTGTATTAGTGAAGCATAGAATTGGTTGGGTCTGAGTCGGTCATGGAGGCATGACCTTGAGCAATATACCTACTGTGTTGCCCCTTCCTCTCTGGCAGGATTCCCCAGCATTTTTTTCCTGGCTATCATGAACTGAATATTTGCTTTCCCAGCCATGAGATTTCTACCTTGAAATTAATCAACCATAGAGTAAATTTTCTGAAATTATGAGAAAAATTAAATCTCTCGTCCCTTAATTTATGGATGCTGGATGCTATGTCTCAGCCATGGAAGACTTCCTAACACCTACACCCACCCACCCACCCACCAACTCCACCCCCACACAGACACCCCCCCACACACACACACACACACATTGGTACCAAGAGTGGGGTCATTGGTATGACTGTAGCTTTGGACCTGAACACATGATTTAGAAGACTTTTTTTCTCCCATTTTATTCATATGTATAAGTGCAAAATTTAAATTTTACAATGAGGTTTAGCATTGTGTGCACATACGTATCTTGTCAAAGTGACAAGTACTTTCCCGTTTAAAAATGGTTTGTGGGAGAATTTTGTAATGGCTTAGAAATGTGGGCTTGAGAAGCCATCGATG
Source organism: Ctenodactylus gundi (assembly GCA_004027205.1). Classification (NCBI taxonomy): domain Eukaryota; kingdom Metazoa; phylum Chordata; class Mammalia; order Rodentia; family Ctenodactylidae; genus Ctenodactylus; species Ctenodactylus gundi. The sequence continues at coordinate 11,134 of PVKB01002556.1, forward strand.
AGAATATTGACAACAGAGCTTGATGCACAATTTTGGTCAGAGTTCAAAGAGTAGACTGCTAGTGAGCGTATGGACAGGAAAGGTCAGGTTTAAGAGGTTTCAGTTGGGAATGAGGACTCTTTTAAAAGTTAGATTAGATGCCATACAAGCCACACCTTGGCAATAAATAAATAAAAGAATAAGCAAACAATTCCACACACACTCACATATTTAGCCTATGTCCTGAGACTCTGTGACAGGCTGAGATTAAAAGTGATCAATTAATTGATCTAGCAGAGAAAATTTCAAAGGACACCAATAACCAGGATATGGTGTGGGAATGCCTCACTGATTTCAGTCAAATTCATTGTAGAATTACAACAAAATGCAGAGTAGGAAAATTTGAAAAATATAAATTTTGGCCCATAAGGAATCACGTGTAAGGCTAGAGTCCATAGGAGACGTGGTTTGCTGAAGAGATTAGTGGCATTCAAAGAAACCAACATTCTGGAAGACTGAGTCAGGAAGATTCTAAATTTGAGCTCACTTTGGGCAAGTAATTAATTAATGAGATAATGCTTGATAATGCTTCAAAGTAAAATAAAGAGAGAGAGAGAGAGAGACAAAGATTAAGGATGTAGTTCAGTGAAGAAGCTCTGACCTGCATCTTCCCTAGTACCACAATAATAATAATAACAACAATAATAATAATAATAATAATAATAAAATAAGTACTTTGTACAGAGACAAGAATGAAAATGCCTTGAAGGCATTTCAGGAATCAGCAAGAACCCACCCTTTGCAAGATCTAAGCTGTAAAAGTGCAAGTATTTCATTTGAGAAAAGATTCCCTAAGGTGCTAGCCTGAGAAAGGCCACTTGGGCATTGGTTTTCCAGGATTCATTTCACTCTGCTCAGCCCTCCAGGCCCTCAAGGACTGAATTGCCTTCGTGCGAGGTGCCTCATGACCGCCTGCACTGGTGACAGACCTTGCATAGGCCTCGTTACATGGTTTTACCTGCATGAAAGATGTAAGAGTTATGCAGTCATAAAGATTTTAGTTCAAATTACAACGATAAGACCAGAAGGCCAGGCAAAGGGCCCTTGAGAAGACAGTGTGTGGAGCTGTAGGAATGAAGGCTAAAGGGTGGTGGAGACCAAGAATTTGGTTATGTCAGGATTCTGGAGCATCTTCAGAGGAAAGCTTTAGGTCATGAGTGCAGCAAGCCCAAGAAAGAGGCTGAGTTTCAACAAGCAAGGCCGTAGAGCCAGGGCCTCCGGGTGTTCTGGAAATCACATCTCCCCTCCACACCCCCGGATGTTGGGAACACAGCTAGAGATCTTAATCAATTTTTCCTGCTTGCTTTTCATCTTATTTTTCTTTTTTCCTTTTCTTTCTTTTTTCTTCTTCTATTTGTCCCTTTTAGAATTTGCTCTGTGTTATTGTTCCTTGAAATTATGTCTCTTGTTTTTTAATTTAGACTTTGTCTTGAGTATCAGGAGACTTTGACTTGGTCTTCTGAAAAACACTGACACGGTTGAATCTTTGCAGAAGGGATTATTGCCTTTCTGTTTGCATTCAGGATAGTTGTATCATGTCAGGTGGCCTCGGGAATTTGCTGTTCTATTTGGAGATTAAATATGGTTTAAAGAACTGTGACTGACCGCTAAATTGATAAAAAGTAGGAAGCACAATTGTACCAACTTAATAGGCTCAAATGGCTTGAGGATCAGTAAAACCCACTTCCAGGTGTCTGGGTGGGTTGCAGACATGTGACTTTCAGTGCTGCCAATACAGGTGGTTTCTGGCCCTTTCTTCTCAGGCATGGCTTTTTTGTTTTGCTTCCTGGTCACTGTGTCCTTTCTTCCATATTTCTGCCTATACCCAGCCCACTATGGTCCGAATTCTTGAAACTGGAGTCAAATTAAATCTCTCCTTTAAGACGTGAGAATCAGGTGCTGTGTCCAGGACAAGAAAGTGACTAATGAAGCCAGCCTGTCAGAGATGCTGTTTCTCCTCATTCCTTGAACACAGCTCAGTTGTTCCTCTAAATAATGGGGAACGGAGACTTAAACTGAAGAGACTGTTTTGCACACCCCTGTGTCTCTAGCTCAGCCTGCAGAGGATCTTCCATAAAGCTGTGTAAATAATCTGGGACAGATTTCAGACTGTGCCCTCCTTCATTATCTCCAAGCCCAGTGTATTTTAGCATCCAACACCATTCTACACTCATCCACATCTAAAAAGGCCTTATCCAAGCTACTTCCCATTACCAAATTGCCAACATGTTGCAATGACAGGTTCCAATTCTTGCTATTAGCTTTGAGTAGACAGACATGTGGATTTTTTACTTGCAAAGCAATATAAGCTCTAGTAAACCTATACTCAGGTTCCTGACTAGGTGTGCCCCAGGGAGCTGCAGAATGGATGCAGAAGAAGAAAAGCAACAAAACACCATATTCTGCCATGTTCTGGTGAAAGATTAACAACCTATCTCTTGAGAATTATGTATGTATGTGTGGTTGAATGTTTATCACTATGGAGTGGTTATACTCCTTTGATACTAAACACTTAATTTTTATTTTAAAAAGTTGAGCAGGAAGTAAAGACATGATTTATAACTCCAAATCATGTGCAGATACATATCAGAAGAGAAGTGGAAAAGAAAAATATCATAAGGGTCATTTATAAGAAGAAAAGATTTTTAGAAATGACTATACTACCTAATCTGATCTAGAGATTCAATGTGATTCTTATCAAAATACCTGCAAGTTTCTTCAGAGAACTTGAAACAACAATTGTTAAATTCATATGGAACCAAAAGAGACCATGAGTAGTCAAAGCAATTCTGAGCAGCAAGACCAAAGCAGGACGCATTACAGTCCCAAGCATCAGGCTATACTATAAAGCCATAGTTGTAAAAACAATTTGGTACTCGCATAAAAACAGGCAGATAGACCAGTGGAACAGAATTGAGGATGCAGAAGCAAACCCAAATACCCTCAATTACCTAATCTTCGACAAAGGGGCCAAATGCATACAATGGAAAAAGGATAGCCTGTTCAACAAATGGTGCTGGGATAACTGGACATCCACATGCAGAAGAATGAATCTGGTCACACACCTATCACCATGCACCGAAATCAAATCAAAATGGATTAACGACCTAGACATGAAAAATGAAACACTAAACCTTCTAGAAGACAAAGTAGGCAAATATCTAAAAGACATAGGGGTAGGCAAAGACTTTCTAGACAAGACACCAAGAGCAAAAGAAATTAACCCCATTATCGACAAATGGGATCTTGTCAAATTAAAAAGTTTCTGCACAGCAAAGGAAACTGTCAACATTGTAAATAGAGAATCAACAGACTGGGAAAAAATATTCATCACCAACACCTCAGATAAGAACCTCATAACCAGAATACACAGGGAGCTGAAGAAAATTAAACCTACCAAAATAAAGGATCATATTGAAAAATGGGCAAATGAAATAAGGAGGCAATTCACTCAGGAAGAAGTATAAAGGGCCAATAGATACATGAAAAGATGCTCAACATCTCTAGTCATAAGAGAAATGCAAATCAAAACAACTCTAAGATACCGTCTTACTCCAGAGAGAATGGCCTAGATCAACAAGTCAAATAGCAATCAGTGCTGGCCGGGCTATGGGGAGAAAGGAACCCTCCTGCACTGCTGGTGGGAGTGTAAATTCATTCAACCACTCTGGAAAGCAGTATAGAGAGCTCTCAAAAGACTAGAAATAAATATCCCCTTTGATCCAACAACACCCCTCCTGGGAATATATCCAAAAGAGGCCAAAACTACATACAACAGAGATATATGTATACCCATGTTCATAGCAGCACAACTAACAATAGCTAGAACACGGATGTCACCAAAATACCCATCAACAGACCAGTGGATACACAAACTGTGGTACTTATATACAGTGGAATACTATGCATCTGTAAAGTCCAACAGCATGGAGGTTTTTACAGGCAAATGGAAGAAACTTGAGAACATCATGCTTAGTGAAGTGAGTCAGAAGCAGAAGGTGAAACATCGAATGGTCTCTCTGCTATGAGAGTCCCAGAGCACAACTATCTCACGGGACTTTATATGAAAGACAAAGTGAAAGAGGGGGACAGGGTAGAGGTGGGTAGGGAGAGGGACAAAAGGAGTGCGGGAAAGCCCTTGTCACCTTGACAAGATATGTATGTGCACAAAATGCTCAACTCCATTGTAAACCTTAAATTTTGCACTTGTACAGATCAATGAAATGGGGGAAAATATAAACACATACAATTAGGCAACAGCTATTACCTTCACTGAAAGTCAGACAGTTGAAGAGACATATTAATAAAATATAGCCTGAAAAAAAGTGGTGACCAGCTCACAGAAACACTACTTGTGTGCAGACAGTAACACATATTGGGAAGAGTATTTGTGAATTTCTACTCTGCCCTTAATTGTCACTCAGTGTCCTGGAAGATGGCCTCAATGGGTTATATTTTGAGACTAGTTTTCTCTTTCAGTACAAACAATAGAAAACAGCAAGATCCTGAAGAGCAGGAAGAAAACAAAGCCAGTGTGTCCATTCCCTTACGTCCTTCCTGTCCAGGTAACTGAGTGGTTCAGGATCTTTTATTGAACTCCAGGTGACCCATGAGGTGGCCCCTCTCTTGAATTCTCAGAAGTTGTCTCCAATTCATTCATTTAGTCTGAGGAATGAGAACATTTGCCATGCATTACCAGCAGCAATAGCAGCAGAGCTCCTTGCTCCTTTCTCTAAACGTTCCTCACAATTTATAAAGATTCCTTTTATCACAGCTCTGCCCCCCATAATCATCCAGGAAAGTGTGTGGCATCCTACCTCTCCAGAAACTTAAGCCTAGCTGATACACTGGCTGCTTTATAACTTCAAATAATTGATTAGTTTCTGTTAGCTTTAGTTTCTTCCCTTATGACATGACGTAAAAAAGTGTATCTCTTCTACCTCACAGACATCTTTGAGAATGTAGTGGGTTAGTGTTAATTTTTATTTCCCTACACAAAACTACTCACTTTTAAGAAGGTGATCACAGAGTATTGTGTGCAAATATTAGGCTTTGCCTTTGTTTGGAATTAGAAATACTTTCAGGAGGAACAAAGTTCCCATATTGAGCCTTGTGGTGGCCCAAAGCCAAGCGATTCTCTTAGAGCAGAATATACTGTTTGTTGTGTACCCCTGTGTCCATGTGTGGAAAACATGCAGAAAAATAAGTCTACTCAGTTGAAAGGCCCAATCTAGAAGCCTTCAGATGAATGATAGTGTGTTAAACCATGCTAGGACCTTCACTTTTGCAAGCAATAATAACAACAACAATATCCATTACGGGGAGTATCTTTGAAACAAAACATTAAAATAAAAGAACAGTCTATTCTTGTCATTGAGAGAAGCCATACTTCCTCAAATAAACCACGTATATGATAAGCTGCTGTTTGAAAACCTAATAGCTATCCATCAATTTGAAATAATAAGAAGGCTATATATTCACATCAATGAACATTTGTTGAATCTTTCTGTATATATACCTTATGCTAGGTACATCAAACTAGGATATTCATTTATTGATACTGCTACTCAAAATCATAAGAAAATGAACAGATGTTGAATACCCTTTTCAGTCACCATATGTTGCTTGAGTTTTGCACCCATGGAAATCGTTAAGTGAGAAGAACCTTTGCGATTTTTTCTCAGCACAGAGACAGCATTTGTGATTTATTTTCAGGATGCTTGTCCAATGTGGAGCTTTCTTACGTTGTAATAGTGACGACAGTGTGGGAGAAACTGGAGGGACTGTTTCAAATACCCTTGTGTCTCTATGGAAACCTGCTGATTACATTGATGAACTTCACAAACACTGTCCTGTGATACTCTAGGTTTCATTGATGGCGATAGAAGACGCTGACTATACAAAGAAAAAAAAAATGTCGGCTGAAGGTAATTCAGCAATTCTAGTCTATGCTGGAACCATTGAGTGCCTTCATGTTCAATTATTTTCAACAATAGAACAAATTAAGCAGATCAATACGTTCAAGAAACCTTGAAAGATAATTTGCAATATATAAGATCTGTCCAAGCTACTGAGTTTCAGAGAAATGAAACACCATACACCACACAAGTGTATACATGACAGAAAGGCAGCACAGAGTACAGTAACTCTGTATAGTTGTTGGAGTTTGACTAGTAAGAAGTTAAACAGCTTTTACTCTTATTCTTCTAAGCTTATTTCATCATTTGTTTTTATATTTTATTAAGTGGTGTGGCGAAAGCTATGAATAAAACGCTATTATTTGTGGCAAATCTGTTGTGTGTGGCTCAATAAAGTTTCCTAGAAAGGCCCTAAAAATCAGTAAAATGAGATGATTTATTGAGATCTTCAAACACAAACTAGAAATAGTATATAAAAAGTCTGTGGTCAATAGCCATATTAATCATAAAAGTGTTGACTTGCTACAAGTATTAAATAAATTTAACTTTTATAGGGTGTCTCACGGGGTAATATACTTCAGGGATAAAACGCGTTCCCTGCTGCCTTAGCTTCAGCTGGAGCCAAGAAATGTGTATAGACCGAAATGAACTTAACTCCAACTAAAATTAAAGAGCTAAATGTCCATCTAAGGAAAGGTGTAAAATACACATGCCATGAAAACAGTACCCCCTATATTTTAAGGACCTCAGTCTGCAGAATTGCAAGCACTGGATTTCCTTTTCAGAGAAGAAAGAGTGAAAAAGTTGCTGTGGTCACTCTAAGGAAGGCTGTGTTTTCCTCTGCATGTTATAGACATGATTTCTAAGTGACCTTTCTACATCTTTCCCATATAAACACAAGAAAATGGAAAGTTGCAAATTGCACACCACGAAAACATAGACTGTAACGAACCTCCTGTACATGGTCTTTCTATTCTCCACCAGAGAAATATATTCACTCTTATTTTTTAGCTATCTCGGTGGTGTCTTACAGGGGACAAAGCAGAAATCTAGGAGAACTCATGTAAAATGCGTCTTTGGTCTTTTTGGAAAAAAAATTGTCTGTAGAAATTGAAAACAGCTAAACTTGAAGTGACTCATTCTATCAGCAATAGAAATTGGTTCATCAAATGCCCTGACTGCTAGTTCTACCTTAGCTTCTTGATAGATGCAAGGAATGATTGCCAAGAGAAAAGAGGAGACAGAAATCTGCTGCATTTGGCCAAAGACTGTGGCCAAACTTCTTGAGCGTGAAACCAACCATTTCTTATTCCTTATGATGGAGTTGATAGCATTTTCTTTGAGTACCACATGAGATTGTAGTAGAACATCAAAGAGGCCACTCTGTGGTTAAGAGGATTTAAGTAGGTGTCTCTTCCATCCCATGCAAAGCTTCAGAGGAACAGCTGAAGTGTAGGTGATAACCAGAGTTGAATAAGCAATAGAGATTATGAAGATTAAGTAAAAGTATAACGGAAAGAGATCCTTTTGGTCACCTACTCTATATTCCTATTTGTGTATTTCTTCAGGGATGTTATAAAATAAAAGGCGTGGCCTGACTCTAGGCCATGTGTGAGCACAACTATACATGAGAGGGTTCCTACTGCTCTGAAAGTCCATTGAGGATGTGAACTGGGCTACTTCTTTCTTGCCTTAGTGATCCTGCATCCTGGTGAGATCCACTCATATAGAGAAATACATATATTACACACACATACACACACTCTGCATATATGGGTATATCCATATATAGATCCATGGTTCTGCCAACATACCACTTTATTATTTCCATCCTAAATATTTATTTTTCTTTTTAGGATCTCAAGATGCCTTTGAGAACATAAAACTATGTTAAAAGAGGACTTTTGAGACATTACACTGAAATCTCAGCATCGGCCAGATGACAATGCAGGGATTGTGTGGTGCCTGTCTCCTTGTCTCCTGCAAGAATTGCCCACTTGAGAATGTTGTGGAAAAGGAAAACTCTAGAACAGTGTTCAGGTGTTACCTCTTCTCTGGCCTTATAACGAAACACTGCCTGAACACATTGCATTGGCGTTTCCTTCCCATTAGTCATGCAGTTAACTGATATTCTGATCTCACTACAGAATAGGCAAGGTAGGTGAGGATTCCACTTCCATGGAATTTTGTGCGGTGAGGTGACATAGCGTAATGTATGTATAGAAAGAAACAGGAAGAAAGGAAGGAAGGAAAGGGGAAAGAAAACAAGAAAGACCACCAGAATGCTTTGTCTGGTTAAGAAGGGGAGGTCTCATGAGGTCACAGTAAGCTGGAGGACAAGTTGTACAGACATGAAAGGTCATGGGGGGCATTAGGTGGATTTCGCGAAGATGACAGAAATGCAGCCAATGAAGCAGGCGAACCACAGAAGCCTCTTGTTCAGTCTTCCTACGCAGGATACGTAAGTGATTAGTTAGACTTTATATCAACAACTGCCTACATTTTATAATTATTAAGGAGAATGACTTTCAAAGTTTAAAAAGATATCTTACCAAAACCATTTGTGAAAAAATTTCTATTTCATACTTCTTTCTCTGCTAGTGAAGCACGGTCATCTGATCTTCTTAAGAGGCTATGACTTGTCATGCTGCAAGAATCAATGCCGGATTTCACACAAATCAGAAGACTTTGAAATGAACTGGAAATCCTTACCCACGTTCCTCAGAGTGGAGTACATTTCACTCAGGATGGTTGACAAGGCTTGAAATGCTGTGAATTCAAGTGTTGAATGATCAGGTTAGTAATAGTAATGGTTCTAAAAATTATATTGTGGTATCTCAATCCATATCAATCCTAATAAAGGTAACTCGTATGTTTCAAATGGAAACCTGGCTCTTCATTTGATGCCACCGTATATCTGTGGGCCCAAATACCATTCTACAAAGCATGACAGGCAGAAGAAAGTAAATTTACACAGAAAATTTTGAAACAGTGAGAGATGAGCCTTAGGAGCATTGATTTGAGATTTTTTGTGTAGCCTGGAGGTCAAATGGAAACCAGATGGCTAAAAGAATTGTAAAATATTTGCTTTACAATTTGATAGTTGTAAGGGGAGTAACGTGTGTTTAGAGCCGGCATCCGAGCCACCTCTATGCCAGGGTGTATCCCAGAGGATTTCTCACTTTGAGTGCTCGGGGAACATGTGTTAGACTGTTCATCATGCCTCTTCGTGCAGGGCAGGAGGCAGCCTAGAAATTTAAGATGAGAATATATAAACAACTAAAATATGGTAGGTGAGTATTACACATAGACAAATGAGCATAGAGAAGAACAGACAGAACTTAGAAATACAGTGTAAAAGAGAAGTAGAAAGAAGTGTGTAGTGTGATACCACTTATATTTTTAATGTCCTAATGACACTCTCTCTTCTGTAAGGATCCAATCATGCCAACAAATGAAAATCAAACACATTTAGTGCGGGTGCCTGTGAGAAAGCATTGGATGGAAGTGGAGAGAGGAGGTAGTGGAAAGACACAGAATATCTAAAAGGCAATCAAAAAGAGGACTTCTGTTGGTAATGTGCTATGAAATTGATAATGTAACTCCTTTTTCTGCTTCAATGGACAAAAAGAAATTTTGGAAAAGCACAACCTTTCTTATATTCACGTCTCCAAATTCCTTCCGAAGTGAGTAAGCACAGATCCTACTGATGAAATAACAGCAAATAGCATCCTACCAAGGACATGAAGCGAGAGGGCTGGTACAGTCTCTTCCCTGATACCCAAGGCTCACCAGATCCGAACACCAGTTGAGCTTCCAGAAGGGGGACTGGGCATCTTACTGGGTAAAAAACGCAAGAATATAGCAGTGAAGGAAGAGGAGAGTGTTAACAGCCATTCTGTGACCTTCAATTCAGAGAAGGTAACTCATAGACAGTCATCAGCCGAGAGTCGTGAGTGTTATAAGAAAAATCGGAAGACAGCAAAACCGTGCCTTGTGCAAGAGAAAGGAAAGGGAAAATGCCTTCTTCCGCTTCTCCTCCCCGTTGGCTCTCGGAGTGCCTACAGATGTTTTCCTTCTGACGCTCTGCTCTGGTTCCCTCCGTGACCCTTCCCCTCACACTGATTTTGTTTTTAACTGTCTTTGACTCTCAGTCTCGGCCTCCTGACTTCCTTGTAACTAACACCGTGTCTCTGTCGGCATGGCATCCACTTGAAGATTATTGCTTTGCACTGGTATCTGAGAACTTCCTCCTTTCCTGACCCTGACAGCCACCACTCGATGTTGTATATTTGGAAAAGGGAGGAAAGGCTGAGGCTCCCACACAGAAACATCTGTGTTGGTGCCCACGTCCTCAGACCCATTTGAAATGATTTTCTTCACACCAGACTGGCTATTACAGAGTGTCTAAAGTTGCTTTGTTTAATGAAAACCACCTTTAGATTTAGGGAAAATCACATTTGTATTTATAAAAAGCCTTCTTATGTGAGATCTAAATGTTTATGCCTAAGTTCTTAAGAAGTCATAGGCCAGAGAAAAGACAGTCACCTGTACAGATTGGTACTTTAGGCAGTGAACTAATAAGGACCCGCTAGTAATTTAGCACTGAACTGCCCTCCTTATATGACCAAGGGAGGAATTTTCTTTGGATTGAGTATCTGTTTCCTGTTCTGATAATTAGCACCTGCTCCAAATTTGGATGAGAATGCCACGTGCAGGGCCAGCATCTGGTATTCTGAGCCAAAAGGAGTTTAGAAGATTCCATATGTGATCAGAAAAGGGAAAACTTTCTGGCTGAGGTTTTCATTAGGCAAATGAAAGCTTTAGGGTTTCATTTTACTTCAAAGACAGGATCCTTCAAGCGCTATATCCTGTCGCGCTGGTCGTGACGATATTATATTAACAGCCATGAGGTACTGTGGAACACAAGGCACCCGCTTCCTTGCTGTAAAATCAAGGTTAGGCTTTGCTCATGTTTTCTATGGAATTTAAGACATGATTAAAATATTCCTAAAATTCTCAGAAAGCTTTCCAAAAATATAGTTGCCCCTTTACGACGGAGTGAGCTCTGCAAATATTTCACTAACCACAGGCTATCTTAGCTACGTTACATAAGCAAAATCCACTGTTACAAGAAGCTACTCTAATGATTGAACTAATCCACTGTTACAAGAAGCTACTCTAATGATTGAACTTTCTTTCTACCTTTCCTTCCAATGAACTATTGCTTATTTTATTCATTAAAAAAGACTGATGAAATTGAAGAACATCACATTTATTAAGGGGCCATACTGTGCTAGTTACGTTGTTAGAGGAACAAACTCCCATGTTGGGACTTGCCCTTGGCTACTTTGCTCCGATTCTTTCTTGGCCTTTCTCCTTCTGCTCCATGTGGCACTACCTTTGCGACCTCTTTTCCTCCTCAGCATCCATGTTGATTTGGTCAATGGGGGTGTTGACAGGCCAGCCAGCATTTCTTAGCATTTCTGGCAGAAACGGAGCTTCTTCTGTTTTTCTACGTTCCATGAGCCAACATTTCCCTCACATTCCTAGTAGCTGTCAAGCAAATCCTGTCTGTTTCCACCTTTTATCAAGTTATTCGTGATCTGAAACTCCAGCAAAGCCACCTTCTCTCTTGATTCTTCCAAGAATAAGGGCAGCTGTGACGGCCCCTCCCATTCATATTCTCTCGGGGTTGTCGCCGTCCCTCTATCGGCTTCTCAGCTCTCCCATCTCCTGTGTGAGTAATGCCGTGGTTTACTGTCCCTTTTCCCCCGAAATGATTCTTTTTATTAGTATGCATTTGCAATACAAAATAATTACATTCAATTTGAGGAAATGGTGCATATGTATGACACACCTTGATTTTTTCTCTTCTTTTGTCCCTTGCAATACTTCTGCACTCTTTTCCTCTCCACACAATATACTTTCTTTCAGTTTGAACTATTCCAAATGATTTCTATATTTCTGTTCAGACAATGGTTAATACAATGAACACACAAACTGTGTTGATTAGCAAAACTACAAAATTGTGGTCATATTATCTCTATCGCACAGGAAAGTGACTCAGGATGCAAAGGCCCTGAAAAGTCAAAAGTATGTGTGTGAGTGTGCGTATGGATATGTGACTGCATTTTTGTGATCTTGAATGACACAAAGCAGTGGCTCTTGGATGACTACTACATACTGCATTCTTTCAATGACACAAAATCATGATTCTTTTCTCCTTCCCACCTGTTTTATTCTATGCCATTATTGAATGTGCAGGTTCTCTCTAGCAGAAAACTGCCTAAAGAGAGGGGATCTTTAAAAAGAAGCAAGCATATGGCCAGTTGTCCTTGTGTATCTAAATATTCTTTTCAGTTCCCAAAGACTAAATTTATTGACTTTTTAAAAGATCAACCAATCATTGATTCTCCAGGTTGTGGCTTCCTCAATCCCTACCCCTTTTCCCTATTACTTTAGCCCTTTTAATTCCTCCTTCCCAACCTGCGCCTACAGAACTCCCCTCATTAACAACTCTTGCACTAGATGCTGCATCATACACATCCCATGATCGTTTTATATCTTCAGTTTTCTCTGCCTTTTCATCTACTCACCATTTTGTGTCACCTGACGTCAAGCTTCTGTCATCCTCTTCTCTCTTTCTGGATTCTAAGGATTTCCTGAGTGCTAATTCTTACCGCCTGGTCTTAAAAGACAGCCCACTACATTTGACACTGTTGTTCTCTCACCTCCGTGACTTCCGTGACCATCTTAAAAGTCAAATCGTCTTAGGCTTCTACTTCTCTATCTTGTCCTTAACTGTTGACGTCCATAGGGATTCCCTCCTTGGCCTACGGCCTTTGGATACATGCTCACTGGAATACCTCACTCCTTCTTTAAGCTTCCAAACGCTACTTAAATGTTAAAAAATCCCAAATGCATATTTGCAGCACAGTCTGTCCAGATGTTGTAAGTCATTACCATGAAGCCTGCTAACCATCTCTAACACATTTTCAGAAAGACCTGATCTCATCATTTGGCTTACTTGCTTTTTTTTTTTTTTTCTTTTTTTCTTGTAGCTGGGACAGAATGACATCTACCACTTAAAGGAGGAAAGATTTATTTTAACTCAGAGTTTCAGCAGCTCATAGTCCATTCATAGGTGGCCGGTAATGGTGGAAGCACATGGCAGAAGCTTAGCTGTTCACCACAAGGCAGACAGAAGCCACGTGAGGAACAAAGGGTGGAAATAGCATATGTCCTTCTGGGTCACGTCCCCATAATCCACTGCTTCTGGGTCCAGGCTCAGTGTTCCACCCCTTCTAAATTAAGCCCCACTGATGAGCTCCTTTCGTGTTACATACCCAGTGATGTGCCACATAACTTAAACTACAGCATGCCGTTAATCTCCCACACACCTGTAATCTATAGTCTACCACACACCTACCTTCTCCCGCACACCTGTAAACCACCCCTCCGCACCAAGCCTCACCTTTAACAGCACTGCAATCCATAGGCAAACCACCATCCAACTTTTGAGAGGACATTTGGATCCAAACTCTGGCACCATTTTTAACATTCTGACTTGACTTTCTCTGTACTCTGTACTTTACCATATTGTGAACATCAAAAATGCTCACACCGAGAACTTATGAGTTTTCCATGTTCTTCCCTCTCCTCGACTCACCAAATATGGCCATTTTTACTTTGTGCCTATCCCTCATCTGATACTTCTTCCCAACCTCTGCTACGGTTACCATAGGTCTCTTAGCCTTGCCCTTGTCTAGCTTCACCCACACGGCTAGAGATTTCACCAGTATTTGGAGTTTTAGAGTTTTGTTTTTTAATTCTCATTTCCTCTTTCCCTCTCTCCTTCCCTCTGTGTTCCAGCAGAGTTTTCTAATGTTCCATGAATGTGGCATACTTTCTCTCACCAAGGAAGTCATTGCATACATCATTCCTTCTTTCTGAATAGCTATTTAATTTCCAATTGGCTACATAATGCTTGCCTCTCTTTAGATGAGACTTCAGCTTTCCTTCCTCAGAGAACTCTTCGTCATCCTCTCATTCTTTTTCCTGTACTCTAGAATGGCACTTTCTTGGCCTGCAAGTGTGCACATGACTACTATTTTGGCACGCATCTTCTCTATCATCATGTAAGCTCTTTCCCAACAAGAACACTGATAGCATGGTCCTAACTCATAATCTGTACTCAAGGGTATTTTATAAAACAAACAAGTGAGCCAAAGGAAAAGTCTCAGAGGGTAAAATTGTTACACTAGAGTTAAAGGGAACTTATGGGTGTGGTCAGAATACATAAACCTCTGCAATTTCTGTTTTCTTGTGATTGTTTTGAGGACTGCGCTATATCACGCACAAAAAGAAATGTGAACACTTGTAGAGGCTTCCAAAATTGTACCGTTTGTGCCTTCCTGGTGAAGATTTGTTTCCCATGCTAATTGGACTGAAACGGCACAGTCCCTGCCACCTTGCATGAGGCAGTGTGAGGGCTGTTTCTTCTCTCTCGTCCTCGGTTGCTTTGGTGCTCTGAGAAATATAACCTTTCATTTCTCTCTTATGGTCATAAGGAGAGGAGAAGGTATTATGAACATATTCAGAATTTGAACACTGATATTTTAATGCAAGTGGAAATTAAAATTGTGACTTTAGTTTCTACTCTTGAATTTTAATCTACTGAAATTCAAAATAAGCATATAAATTAAGCAATCAAGCACCCAATGTAAGTTAGAAGTTATATGTATTTTTACTGCAGTGGGCAGATTTAAACTGTTAATTTCTTATCACCCATGTGTTTGGTAGAAAACTGAAAGGCAGAGTAACATTCCGAACATGACTCAATACCTGGCATTATCAGAAAATCTAGAAGAATCAACTTAAATGAGACTAATTCATTGTTCTATATAACAACAATTTCATTGTTTTACATAAACCTTCACAAGTTAGGTTAATCTGAACATATTTGAGCATGGAATGGAAAACAGAAACAATTATTTTCAAAAGAAAAATAGTGGAATTTGAACACTAAGATCTTCCCTCCTCGACATATATATGAAGAACTCTGTCCTTGATGCTGAAACCTGTAGTCAAAGCTATAGCCAAAAACCTAAAATGAGGCTAAGCTGGTCCTGGCCCTCCTGCCAACATTCTTCACATTTGAATGACATTCATCAGGCATTAGTAATGTATGTTATTGTCCTTTAAAACTGGAGACCTATTTTCTCTTTGTTATACCAAGATCTCAGAAAAAGGGCAGCTTAAGGAAAGGTTTCAGTATAATATAAACCAAGTAAAAATATTTTATTGTATTACATAACTGACCATCCTTTCCCTATAGAAAAACTGTTTAAAAGGATCTACTGAATGCTTTTACTTTGTTGTCTGTATTTCTTCTCTTTTTTCTTCTTCCTTCTTTCCTTCCTTCCTTCCTTCCTTCCTTCCTTTCTTTCTTTCTTTCTTTTTTGGTTTGCCTTTATTGTCTATAATAAAAAATCCCTAAAGCAAGGTGTCCTATGATCTCATTTAATATATATATACATACAGACATAGAGATATGCAAAGAATTCTGGGTATGTTTAACTATTTTAATAATGAGATAACATCAGGTTTTCCTGTTGTTACATTAAGGTATTTTTTTTTTTTACATCAACCTTAGGAATGAATAACAGCCCAAAAGAGTCCTAAGAGAAAAGAAAGTTATATTGTTGGGGCTGGAGCCAAGGTAGGAAAAGGTTTCTGGCCCTCCTTTTCCTCCTGGGAGACAGAGATGAAGGAAGAGAAGCCTGTGATCCAAGAGGAAGGACACTGAATCAGATTCTTTAGGTGATTAAAAGGCACAAAGTACCAAAAAAAAAAAAAAATAAGGTATGGGCTGAGAATCAAGATAGATTACAAAAGAAGACACATAGAAAAGGAGTCTGCTAGCAAAGAATTTGGACTTTTTTTCTCTCTCCTCTTGAAAAAGAGCCATAGAAAAACTGGAATAGAAGTGCTTTTATCTAAAAAGAAAAAGAAAATGAATACATGTAATTTCTGGGTCATCAGACTAGCTCAGCGGCCATTCCCAGCCCCACCCTCACAGAGAAAAATCGGGCTAATGACCTTGAATGTCTCTTTTCATCTAGAGACGATAGAAAGCTTCTCCCTGGGACTGGAAGCTACAGGGTGCTCCCTCCAAGAGCGACTATAACTTGAGAGTAACCTGGGCAGCATGGAGGGGTTTGCTTCCCCTCCAGTAGCTCCAGGCCTAGGCACTGCAAGATGTTATAAGGAGTTCTGAAGGTGCAGGGAAAGTCAGCCAGCCTCCCGGGCCTGTTTTTCCTCACCTGTAATACAGATTAAGAAGCCTCTTCCTTACACTACTGATCTCAAAGGCTTTTCCAGCTGTTTTAGCATATCGGAAACATCTTTCCTTAATCCCACAGGCCTGAGTTTAAAATAGTAATTCTGACCCCAAACACCTTTCTGTCGGAGTCAAACTCAGCACTTTTCTGAACAACTCCAAAAACTCCTCGGCAGGTCGAACAACATGTGTCCAAGAGGTTAAATGGGAAACAGAGTGTGAATTACTTAGCGAGCTATTTTATAAACAAACAGCAGCTAGGCTTGAACTCTGTGCTGACTTGGGAGTGACTGAAGTCCAATTTCCTGCTTCTTCCTGTTCTTTCTTTTCAGGATCCACAGCATTAAGCGAGGCAAAGGGAGCCTGGCTGCAAGTGGCCCCTCCTCCCCCAGTTCTTGACAGGAAAGACTGTTAGTTGTCACAATTTGACTGACTTGCGAGTGACACTGGAACGCTCAGTGCTGCTCAGCCTGAGAGACAGTGGCACTAATCCTAAAGGACAATAAAGAGTTTTTAAAAAAGGAAATGGCTTGCAGAGAAACTGACCAGAATCTTATCCAGTGAGAAAACTGAAGGAGTCTTTTGAATGACAGCTACAAAGAGACCTGTCAGTCAATCCAAGGGGCACCATACACCTGCATACTGTTTCTATCCATGAGACCTTGCCAAACCTATTATGATGCAAAATTGCTCCTCAAAACCAGGCGTCTCAATAAAGCTCTTCCCCAGTCTGTGGAAGCCCAGGTCAATTGAGGGCAAGTCTTCAACCCAGCAGGCTTTAAGCAGCAACTTAGGGTTCAGAGCAGACATTTTCCTTCTCCCGCCTTGATGTAGCAGATCTCCTCCCGCAGCCTTGGCTGTGATCTCAGCCCCTTTCCCATTCTGCCTTGGCTATCTGCCTGGTCTCCTGCTGTCCTCATCTGTAGGAGCTGCTCAGCTCAGCAAGAAACTCTTCTTAGTGTGCCCATCACAGCCTTGGAAGAAAAAGAATACTGAGAGAGTTGCCTGAAAAGCAAAAGGAGCTCTTGTCGCAATGCCAAATTCGCTCCTTGAAAGACATCTGATATTACAAAAGGAAATCCCCCAAAACTAAAACTTAAAGATGAAAAGGCACTGTCTCTTAAAATGGACAGTTCTGTACTTTTTTTTATTTGACTACAGTGAAAAACACGTAAGAATCAAGAGAGAAATTCGTTTTTGATGAGCTTGATTTGTTTTTCAGACACCGGTTTGGTATTAGTTCACTGTGTAGATTTGAAGAGAGTCTTTGTTAGATATGATATACAAATAATGTCTTCCAACCAAGATGAAAATATTTAACCACGGAGTACTCTGTGTGATTGCTATTACTTATTCAAAATTACAGTTTTATTTGATAATTATGTAACAGGATAAGATATATGAAGACAGCAGTCCTGATGTGTAAATAGGCAGATCTTTCTGGTAATTATATCTGTTTATCAGAGACCTGCTGTTTTATTGATGTTTATTCTTGGAAGTAGGGTCAATATTTCATGAGCATCAGAATTCTACTCACCTGGGATACCATTTTGATGTGAAATAGATTTGCTGTTAATTGACTTATAAAGCTTGCATTGTAAAACATATTTAGAACATATATGTTCTACAACTCATAACACAAGCCTTAAGAATCAGGCAGCCTATTAAATGCTTGGTCACTCTCAGTAAGTACCCTATCAATTATATCCTTAATTATTGCTATATATCAAGATATGCCTATTGAGCAAGTGTTAGCCAGGGGATGAATTTTTTGATGAAATATGGGTTCTTGAAGCTTATACAATGCAAACACTGGAGATTGCTTCTTGAACTTACACTTTAAATGTCTTCTGTAAATATATAAAAATGAGAGTTCAATTTTTTAATCGAAAAAGCTTTTTTTTTTTTTAGTCCTCTGGGAAAGAAAGAAATACACATGTTTCTGAGTTGATAGTAGGTGCTCAACAAATGTTTGCTGATTGGTTAAGTATTGACTAAAGAAGGAAGGTAAAAAAATGAAGTTTATTATGTCATAAGAGTGACTTAAACAGTGCTTAGCCAGTTATTATACAATTTAAAAATCCAGACAAAAGTAAGGTAACTTCTATCTACTGTTGTAATTTTCTCCTTCATACTGATTTTATGTGCCCTTCATTTTTAAGGAGAAAAATAAGGCATAAATAGTGTCTGGGAACAGAAAGACATTCATTACTTTATGCCAATAAGATGACCAATCAAGCCATAAATTCTTAGTACATCTAAATCTTGTTCAGAAAATCCTTCAGAAATAATAATTTTGTCTTTTTACCAAAAGATTCTGGCCCTTTTGTTTCTATGTAATTTGGATAAGATGCAGAAACCACTGAAAAATACAAATGCTTCCAAAGCTTGAATTACGAATTTTAATTGAATCCTTGTGTCTCACATTCATAACCCAACAAAAATTATATCCTTTCAAAACCTCACTGTTCTCAAGCTTAGATATGTAAAATACAACTACTTCTGTATCTTGTTGTTTTTACACAATCCCCAGATGTTCGGTGGAGATAAAAGCAACATGGCCCTGGTAGCCAAGAGACCTACATTTTTGTTTTAATTCTACTTCAACTATGAATCTTAAGGAAATTATTTTTTATCTGTGAAGTTAAGTCAAATCAGATCCTCTCATTGGCTCCTTTATTCAATATTTTAGACATGGGAGGATCCCTTAATAAAAATCTGAATGGTTTTCATACATGTTGAGAGTTTCTATGTGTTATTCACTCTCATGCTAATATTTTACCTGCTTTTTTGCTTTATCAATGATTAATAGTACTTTTTCAGGTGTAGAAACTGAGACTTAGAGACCATCTTACTTTCTTGTCACTGGGTTGCTGGGATGCAATACCCAACACCCACAATTTCAGGGAAAGGAGGCATATTTAGCTCATAGTTCAGAGATGTCAGTCCACTCAGGTTTGACCAGCGATGGTGGAAGGAATTGGCAGAGGGCATAGGTGAGGAAAGGCTTTCTTTCACTTGTGGCTAGAAAACTGATCAAGAGCCCGGGAAGAAGTTAACAGAGATATTATTTTCTTCCGGTCACATCCCCGGTGACCCATGCATCTAATCAGGCTCCACTTCCCAATAGCACAGGAAAATTATCACTGTGTTAATTCACTCATTCAACTTAATCCCTTGATTCTGTCACCTCTCCCATACATGAGGTTTTGGTGGGATTTTCAGATTCAAACCACGATAGACTTGCTCAACATTTCACTAAGGATAGATGTGCAGTTTCAACCACCTGTTCTGACTCTCTTTCCACCCAAATTGTTTTAAACTGAAGACATTATAATGTAATGAAAGCATCTGAACCCAAGAGTGTCATGGGTAGAGCCCTGGGCATTGGAGGCTGATGGAGAGATTAACAGAGGTGTATTAAGGACCAGATTTCTGAAGGGAAGGAAATGGAAAGGAAGAGTGGAGTGGAGAGGGAAGGTGTGAGATGCAATTCAGCGTCAACATGTGCCCCAGGCTGAGTTCTAAAGAGCGTGAACATTCAGTGTCCTCCTGACTTCAGAAACAAGCGTGAGTGTTTACCTTTTCCCATCAATCAATCAATCAATCATTGCTTTCAAAACCCCCTAGGAAGAGGGCGAAACTTCTGACAAGGCAGATTACCACAACCAAAGCAATCCCAGCATGGGGTTACTACTTGAGGGCTGGCAGCTGGCAGCCCTCCCAGAAGTTGAGGGGAAGAGTTTTTATGCTGAGAGCAGCCTAGCGTCCACAGTGCTGGATAAGAAACCTGAGCCCCTTATAAACAAATGCTGTTGGAAAATAATACTGAATCATCAAAGATCCATAGGTTTCAGCTAGTAATCAGGTTGACCTGACAAGAGAAAGAAAGTTTTATCTTGACTTTCTAATAAAATGGCAAAACCAAAACAACAACAGCAACAACAAACAGCTCACTGGCATCCTCTTTCTTTTAGCCTTTTAAAAATTTTGGAAAGACTAACAAAGCCCTGTGACCATCAGTCATGATTATTAATTTGGTTGGCTTGAGAGATACCTAACCGATTAATAGAGTGTACTGGGTGGATCATGGTGTGTGGTCTTAGGGACAGCATCCTATCTGGTCCTTGGCCTCTGTCTCTTTGGGTTTCTACTCTGCTCTCTGCTTCCTGATGCCATGAGTTGAGCAATCTCACCCTACCATGTGTTAACACCACGTTTCCACCTTAGACCCAGGCAAGTAGGGACTGGAGGAACTTCTGAAATCATGGGCTGAAATAAATCTCTGCTCCTTTAAGTTGTGTGTATCTGGTATTTTGCTCCAGTGACAGAAAGTTGATCAATACAAAAATTTTAAAATGATTGTACAATTTGGAAAATTGATAATGAAGAAGTTAATGTCCTGCTATGAAAACTGGCATTGTTGTTGACTAAAGCAATATCTTCATGCCTTAAGGACCTAGGATGCAATGAGATACTTTTAGGGTAAGTGACCAGCAAGGTGATTGTGTCCAAGTAAAGAAGGTACTGAATATCCAGTCCTTTCTTTGCTTATGTACTTACTGTAGTTCACTAAGAATATTATGACTACTGAGGCCAGATATTGTTCAAATCACAGTTCTCATATGTCTGTCTGTGTGTGTGTGTGTGTGTGTGTGTGTGTGTGCGTGCACACTTAACTTTTATAAACTAGAATTCCTTCATGTGCAAAATATGGGCTAAAATGAGTAGCACTTGATTTATATTAGATGCATAATAAAATTATTGCCAGTTAATTTATCCATCCTTACTTTCAGCCTCCTAGAGTACAGAGATATAGTCCCGTGCTTTCTAGAAAATTGTCTTCTTTGAAAGAAAAAAAATATTTTAAATATATTTCTAATTCACTATAACAAACATCAAATGGATGTGTCAAAAAATGCTTCTGGCAGAATCTAAAGGATGGCGGGACTATTTCTACCAACAGGAGTTAGGACATCTTTGAATCGTAACTCTGGGCGAATGAAAACTTTAAACACATAAACAACAAGGGGAAACTCAGAAGAAGAAGAATCATTGATACTACTTCTCATATTTGTCTGTTTTTATTTTTGGTGGTTTTGGTTATTTTTATACAGTACCAGCTGACTAATTTCTACTAATTTCTTATCCCTTTTCTTAAGTTATTGGCATCATTGAACAAAAGTCCCAATCAGAGTCGAACAGGCTGAAATTCTAGAACTGCCTTTGAGAAATCAGGAAACTTTCTCTTTGACAGATTTCAACCACCAAATAGGATAGTAATATAAATATTTCAAGGATTGCTCTGAAGAGCAAAGACTATGAGGTATGAAAAGCACCTAGAACCTGGTAAATGACCCAAAATACTGGCTTATAATAATTTAATAATTCCTATTATTGCATCTAGCGAGTGTCGTGCATATGATAAAGAAAGCTCAAGCAAATGTCAACAAATTGGAAAAAGATTTGCTGAAGGGAGAAAAGACTAGGCAAGTAATTCATAAGCCGAATAATTAGTCCCCAACCACATATTTCACTATAATTATAAAGTTCCTCGTGCCAATTGTAAAACATCTATCCTCAGGAACTACCTAGATAGTAGCAAAGATAGTGAGAAAATGGCACACCATGCACTGAAATGTAAGTATACTTTGCAAATGTCTCACTTGTGTTTGGATTGCTCTATTATTTCAAATATTCCTTTTAGTTATAAACATTAAGCAAAGATAACAGAACTCTGAGGCTATTAAAAAAAAAAAGTCATTCCCAGCATCTCAGCTCTTTCAAGAGCAAGGTGGCATTGCCATTGGAATCCATTTGTAAGTCTTAAGAGAAAGCCCACATTTTATTGAATTAAGCAGGAGGTTTTTGGCTAGTTGTTTTCTCCATGTTCAACGATGCAAGGGCCTCCCATAAATTTCCAACTTCCATAAGCTGAGGAATGAAATTATACCACAAAGTCAGTGGCACAGTAGAACTGTGACTAGCCCTCATTCACAGCAATGCAGAAACTCTAGGAGCCACTCAAATTCCACCTGGTTCAGGAATTCTCCCAGGGAAGGTGATATCCACTGCCCAGTGTAAAAGCCTAATGTGCAATGGCTTCTTTCTTTCCCCTCCTGACAATGTAAGTTGAACCTACACGTCACGTATCACTCACAGCTGCCCACTCAGACATTTACAGTTAGTGCCTCATTCCTTCAATAGTGCTAGGACTCGGTATCAAGGAAAGAGGCTATTGCTCTGTCCTCTTACTGGTCTTGAAAACTCTGGTTACCTGGTTATCACATAAAAGGATTTTGGTTAAGCCACTGTGGCTCTTCCTTCCTGCTACTTCTGATAGTAACAGCTCAGTAATGTGCTAATAATGTCACCTCTCAGAAAAGACGGAAGTCACTTGTGTCCAAACTTGTGTTTCTTTCTGTTCTCTTTGATATGATGCAAAACAGTGATTCTGTCCTATATTCTCAATGTCTTAGAAGAGATGTTAGTGACACAAACAAAAAATATTTTAGTGATATAACTAAGTAATAGGGTGGAGAGAAAAAAAAAAAACTCTGTTGTCTGACCTTCTCAGTGATAAATATGATAGTTGTTGGAAAGAAATAATTGATAATCATTTGGTAAATTTCCATGGGGCCATCACAGTGGAGACTGAAACCCAAAGGTCTTTTTTGAAACAGCAGAAACATGAGTGAAAAAGAAAATTAATGCAGCATGATGCCAAGAGATGACTGAGATGCTGAAAGAGGGCCGCACGATGCAATCTGAGCCCTTTCAACAGTCGCTACATTTTGGCTCTATCTCTGAATTCTAGTAAATTTTCCTAAAACCTTGGCTGATTATATTTATTGAGAAAGTCATAACCTCCTGTATTAAGCGTGACAGAGGATGGCATTGGGATGGTCCCAGGTTCCAGAACAATGATTTTCTAAAAGTTTGCAGAAATCATAGAATAAGTTTTAGGCTACTGCCAACGATGAAATGGGCATTTCTAAACTAAAGCTTAAAATAGCAGAAGAGTTAGCACATGAGATAAAGATTGAAAAACACTTTTTGTAACTTGTCACTTTCTCCAGGACCCTAGGAGTATAGTATGGAATGGGAGGTGGAAAAATTATTCTGGGTAAGACTTATCCCAGGACACAGTAAATCCTACCTGATTCATACCCACCTTGGGCAAGAATTATGCTTCTCAGTGTCTCTCTTCTTTCAAGTTGAAGCTGCACCTTAAAAGTCCTCACTCCTTTAGTAAATTCACTAGACTTGACTTTAAGATGCGCCAGGATGCCTCTGAGTTTGTAATAGGTACTCTTTTTGCCTCTTTGCTGAGGACCAGTCCTCTTTATATTTCTTTTAAAAATTAGTTTCAGTTTCTGTCAATAGATCAGAGGAGATAGAAAGGTTCTCTTAGAGGAATATAAAAAGAGGAACACTTCAATATTCTCCAACATAATTTCTAATCGTAAGTCAAATGACCAGAACACCTGAATTTTCATATTTTCAGATACTATTACTCTGCCTGCTATTTTCTTTTTCCTTTCAGAAACTTTAAGGAGCTAAAATGTAATATCATACTGTTTCGAGTATTTGCATTTCTAAGCTGGAGCTGAAATTAATGCCATCAGTATTTTCATTGTGCCTGATGAAAACCTTATGGGATAAACTATGTTTGCTCATGACCAAGTAGTTTTTCCCCTCTGATTAAACCAGTAAGATTCCTTCAATTACAAAATAAACAATTATTTCATAGAACTAATTGAGGTGATGGGAAGGGGTCGGGCTGGTTGCAAAGGCATAGGGTAAGGACATATATTTTTGCCACAATATGTATATGCATAAAATACTCAAGATCAATGTAAATATTATGTATTGCATCTATTCATACCAATAAAATGGAGAAAAATAAAAGGAAAGAAAAAGAAAACATTCCTAAAGATGGAAAAATAAAATAAACATTAGAAATGAATTTTACTTTCTTTGTCTACTCAGGAAATTTTGTTACAATCCTTATGATTAGTTGCAACACTTTCATTTTAAATTTTTCACGTGATTTTTTCTAACTACATAGTTATTCCTATTTTGTTACCTTACAGTTACTATTGATTTTTGTTTTGCTGATTTTTGAAGATCTATTTTTTATGGTGTTCATCATGCATTTGAGAATACATGGAGGTGGTGATGTCTCCATGTGTTCAGAAAATATATTTGCCTTCAAATAAGATGATAATAGAAGAATAAAGGCCTGGGAATACAGACAACTGATGAAATTTCTGTAAGCTTGGATAAATCCCTAACACTCTGAGAATGTCTCAAATCCTGGTTCTCACTTGAAAGCATTTAAGTAGACCAACTGAAAGTGTTTTCTGCTCTCATGTTCTAATTGTGTTGTTATATTTATCCTCATAATTCTGAAAAAGAAGAGGCCTAAGTTATTCTTGAAAACAATCGAAACAATTCTAATTTTGTCACTTTTCCAAAGAACTTTCCTTGACCACACCGCAACAGTCTTCTCCTCCACTAATGTGCCATGCCATCTCTCTAAATTCTCCTTCAATTACCCACATGAGAAATTAACTTCTTTCCTTATGTCTCTCTCCACTGTGAGCATCATGAGACCAGAGCACCATGATGACTGGATTACTGCAGTGCCAACATCATGGCAAACAAACGCTGGCATACACCAGATGTGAATAATTGATTACTGAGTAAGTGAATGAGTGAATTTGCATGAATTGACAACTTAGACTGTTTCACTTCAGTAGTTGCAACTCTATTTGACTTTTCCTACTTCCAGAGTTGTTAGAAAAAATTTTTCAAGTAATTTTAAATTTAATAATAGTGCTTTTATCCCAATTATAAAGAATATAAATTACATGGGAATATAAATTGGTAGAAGTTATGTTAGTAAAGGATAATCTCTTGGAAAAGAAAAAATATTTCTGATAAACAGTTCATTAACATCTTAAATATACATATATAAGTAATCACCTTGTTTCTTTTCTACATGTAAAATTTTGTAATTCTATTCTATATTTTCTCATATGATGTAAACGAGGTTAAGATTTGTGTAATATGTTTTGTATTACACACAAAGGAACCACAAAAGAAGAAATATTTGAAGCCTTTAAGTATTATTTCTGTGTGCTGATATATGTATATGTGTGTATGTGTATAATATATATCAGTACACAAATATATACACGTATATACACAGAGAGATACAGAGAGAGAGACAGAGAGAGAGAGAGAAATAGATACATTATCAGCTTTATCATCCTGAGGATGTTGTAAGACTCAATTAAGATAATGAATTGTAAAGTATTTAGAATGGACACTTCACATTATTTCCAGGTAACAGTTAGTTAAAATGTCCATAATGTAATTTTAGAATTTTTCTTTTTAGAAAATCACTTGTTCAAATATACACCCAAATACTTAATTTTGAGGATTTATGAAATAGTTCAGCTTGAAAATGCTTTTTTTTTGCCAAAAAGTAGAAACCCTAACAACTGAACCCAGTTCCTTCACATAGAACTATATTATCAACCTATTATTAATTTATGTATTTATTTATCTATTTATTTTATTTTTTGAGATGGAGTATTTCTTAGTCAATAATTTCTCCAGGCAGCACTTGGACTTGTGACCTTTTGCCTGGTTCTTCCAGAGTGCAAGGATTATAAGTGTGCACCACCAGGCTTGACTGAAACAATTTTTTTGCCACGAGTGCTGAAATTTCTTACAGTTTGTCACGTTGGCAATAACGCAACTTAGAAATCTTTAATACATGCTAAAGAAAGAACTATTCTTTGAACAGTGTGTTTATCTGGAAGTTTCAACTTCAGCAAATATATGGACCAACTACCAAAGTGCATTGAGAATACTTAGGACATATTCAAGTATCAGTTTGAAGAAAACAACCCGGTCAGTTTTTTCAGAAAACAGAAAATGCCAAAAGCAAATCTATACATCCTTCTCACTTTCAGAATAAAGAAGAATCATTTTAAAACTTACTGAGCTTTAAGAAAATGCACTGAAGCTTCAGTAAACAAACAAAAAAAAATGTAGATAAATGGACACATCTTGAGACCATTATGCTTAGTGAAGTTAGTCAAACTTAGAAGGTTAAGAGTCGCCTGGCTCCTCCAATATGGGAAGCCAGAATATAGGCACGATATAGAACCAAATGTAGGTGATAGTGGGGGTCAAGGGATGAGGGAGGAAACAGGAGGGCCGAAAAGGGGGAGGGGGAAGAGTACAATGTTGACGCAGTATATACGTTCACAAAATACCTAAGCTCAATTTAACCACTGTGTACCACTATGTGCTATTAAATATGGGGGAAATTATTTATTAAAACAGAACAGTCTACATTAGATCAAAAGATGATTTTTAAAAAATATTTAAATATATATTTACCTATGTGATTTTATTAACTGTCATTTCATTAAGCATTAGTCATGCACCTTAACTTGAGAATCTCGGGTCAAGAAACACAACAGTACCAGCATTCTTACAAGCCAAGCCAACCTGAGGGTGCCAGAGCTCACAGAACACTTCTTCTCCCTTAATGTAACCCCGCAATCTGGTGCACCCGTGGGAAGGGCTGAGGGGCCCCTACAACCGAGGCCTTGGACCGCTGGGACCGGGGTATCTCGCGGGCTAGTGAACATTTCCTCGTTAGTATCTCTGCCTTCACCACTTTCCGTTCCTGACAGACGTGGTGTCTGGTGCTCGGGGCTCTCTCACCGCACGAACCTCGGGGTGTGTGATCTGTCGCTCTGCCTGCCGGGCTGCTCAATCTGTCTCTGCCTTCCATGACTTACTGTACCAAGTTCCATCTGAGCAGACATGCGCAGAAAAAGCTTTCCCTCACTTCTGATCCGATTCCTGACATTTAGCTGCTTTATGGCTATAGAGACGTCAGTAAGGTTTAGTTGTCCTTGTTTTCAGGATTTGGGTAAGGATGCCCGGGGGAAGGTGAGAAGGCCATCTGACGAGACAGATCCTCCCTCTGACTCTGACCTTTTGGAACAAACTTTGTTGCTCAGACCTCCTTACTTTAAGGTGATGCTTGTTTTTGGCTGCATGTTTTTGCCTCCCCAAATATTCTGTATCAAAATCTAACCCCCAGTGTATTTGGGATTAAGAAGTAGAGTCTTTGGGAAGCATTTAAGGCATGAGGTGAGCACGCTCTGTTTAACGTTAGGATCCTTTGAAGAGGAGACCTGGGGATGATTCCTCATTCAGCTACTTGGGCGTGCGTTCTGGCAGTGTGCCTTGACCAGAACTTACCAAATCTCTCAGTGCCTTGGTCTCGAACTTTCCAGCCATCTCAACTTTGATAAGTAAACTCTGACATTTTAAGCCAAGGAGTTTCAGGCATTGTGTTAACAGCTCAATCTTACCAATACCTCATTCCCAGGTCTTTGTTGCAAATAGCTCCATATTGGCCCAGCCAAGAATCTCTCGTAGAACAAAAAAAATTAAAACTGAAGCAGAAATTTTCAACCCTTGTAGAATATGTTTAAATACCTGAAATTACTAAAAATTAAAAATTATAATTATTAGGTAATTATAATAGTAATGATATAAACTGAGTGATAAAATAATTATTCAGATTATAATAACTATTATAACCTGGATAGCAATTCTAATGTCTTTAATGTCCTTTATAATAATTTTGCAATTTTTCAGAAATATGAGTTTGAGCAGGAAAATAATTTCAAATGAAACCTTAGAGGTTAAGTGGGAGGGAGGGGCATAATTGCATAAAAAATATGAAGACGGAACCTATTATTGTTGGGTCTCCTTTCAAATTTGTACAGGTCCATTTATATGCCAGTGGACCTAGGTAGAGAGGAGGGGGACCTGCCAAAATTAAATAATTGATTAATTTGTTAAATAATAATGCGTTTAGCTTAGAGATTTAATTCATATTCAACTATAGCTTGCAAAGTGTGTATGAGAATTAATATATTCATTTTGCAGGTGAAAACACTGACGTGACAGACAGACATATAGCATGTTCTTATTTTTAATCCCAATCAAATTGTTTACTGGTGAATATATTACTCTAAAAGCCAGGACTCGAGTTCTAGTCACAGGCCTTCATTTATTGATCAGATATTGGATCTGAGGCACTTTCTAAGTTGCAAATAATAATTATTATTACTTTAAACAATGAGATTAACATTAAAAATGGTATCAGTGTATTGCAGGATTAATGAGACTATGTGTTCATAAAAGGTTTTCACTTGAAATACTCACAAGTGTTAACATTTAAAATTTTTTACTTACCACTATTTTACAAAAATAAGTCTTAGATGGGGACTGGAGGAATGGCTTAGTGGTTAAAGTGCTTGCTTAGCAAGTGCTAAGTCAAGTGCTAAATACCCGAGTTCGATACCCCAGCACCACATAAACTGGGCGTGGTGGCGCACGCCTGTAATCCCAGCACTCAGGAGGCTGAGGCAGGAGAATTGCCCTGAGTCCAAGGCCAGCCTGGGCTCCATAGTAAGTTTAGGACCAGCCCAGACTATAGAGCGAGACCCTGTCACAAAAAAAAAAATAAGTCTTAGAAAGTCTAAGAATTGAGAATATTAATATCCTCATGTACACATGGCAAAGTCTACCACAGCAGATTAAATATGTTAAGTATTGTATGGTTTCTCTGACTTGGAAAACCCAGAATTCAGGCATTCTATAGAACCGCATAGTGTGATAGTGGGAGTTGTGGGGATAAGGTGGGTGTGAGAGGGCCAAAAATGGGAAAGGATTGTAAGTTGACTATATATGCATAAAATACTCAAGTTCATTGTAAACATTATGCATTCCACATGTGTATCAATAAAAATGGCGGGGAAAAAACAATGACGAAGTCTACACATTCTGGATCTCCTTTAGGCCCTTGTTACATTTGAACATGGGTGGGGGTCACAGAGGCTTCTTCTATAAATTTAAAGATTTATCTAAAAAATGCTGCCAATTGAACTGGTTCTTTTAAAGGATATTAAAGTGTGAAGTATGCTATTAAAGAATTTCTTTCTGATCCAGCTCCTTTGAAACCATTACAAAAGTACAAGATCTTAACAGCTGTTAGAAATTATCAAGTCAATCTTTTTTTTTAATGTCAGGTGTGTAAACATTATCAAACATTGACTAGATCTTTGAGACTAATGTAGTCCCATATGACAAATTTGTTGTATCACTCTATCTTTCATAATAAATGAATTGTAAAACTTGACCATAATACACCACGCATTTGCAATCATGCTTTCTTATCATTCTAGAAAGATGAAGAGAGGAGTTATTTAATGCTTGGTCACTCTCAATAAGTGCTAATATCAATTTTATTCAACAGCAATTGTTACCTGACACGAAGAGCTTTGAAAATAAGACATCTTTGTGATCTTAATACACATGCACATAATAAATGGGTGGTATAAGTTCATTGTATAAAAGTGGTGTCAGATTTTTGAATACTCAGATAGTTTAGACCATACTTAATAGCATTATCACTAATTGAAAAAACTGAAGATAAAATTCAAAGTATTACCATCAAAAGAATAGAAAGAATGGAAAAGTGGGCAAGTAGCCTTAACATGCATGTTGTGAAAACTTTCATCTTTTACAAACCTTTCTACTAAACGTCTGTAGAACACCAAACACAAAATGGTGGTTTCAAACGAATGTCATTACAAAATTTATCGTGACAGCACAGTTTGTTGAAAAAAAGAATCAATCAATTTCACATAAAAATCACAAATTCTGCTCATTTAACATGGCTTTTGATAACTTCTCACATAAATTCTAACACTGAAAATTATTGTCTTTATGAATGATAGCGTCTTCAGAACCACAGGCTGCTTTCCAATACCTGGTTAACTCTCAGGTTCATTGATCTCCTATTAATTTGCTTGTCATGCATGCCCTATCTATCCATCACGACTATCACTCCATAAGCTTTCTAACTCACCTACCCAAATTATTTCTGTGATTGTTTTCAACAATCTCAACAGTGGTTAGCACATGGATCTACAAATAAAAGTACATCGTACACATTGCTTAATGTTTCTTGACCCTCCACTAAGCTTGTCTCATCTCAGTGTTCAAATGTTTTATGACCAAATTACTTACAGAGGTTAGAAGAGTTTACAATAGTGTATGATAGACAATAGAATGGTACTTAATCTGATCACAACAGAATTTATCAGCCCATGTTCCAAACCAGTGTCATCTTTCTCCTGGATTATAATAACAGCTTCCTTATTGACATCTATACTTTTCACAGTTCATTGGCAACACAGCAGTACAAGTGATTTCAATAAGATAGAGGTGGTATACAATCACATATAACACAGAAATGTCTCATTCTAAAAAGGACCACAAATACAACGGTGCCCTCAGAGGATTAAACTGTTTAGAGATGCTATGGCTGCCTTAGTGTGTACAAGAACACTCTATGATGGTCATATGATGATGAAATCTCAAAAAAAAAGTTTCCCTGCATGCGCCCCCATCTGCTTTGTCATTTTACAGACCTGGTGCAAATAGACTTAACACCAGTGAGCACAGCCTGGAACCAGACTTTGGTTTCTCCAATAAGTTCTTAGAACTGATTCTAGAACTAGCACAAGGAATATACAAAACAGCCTGAAGCTCTTAAAGTATAAGAAAGTAAGATACTCCAACATACACAGATGTGTGTACATGTACACATGATGTATGTGAGGGGGACATGAGAGTAAACTGAAATCATTCTCAATGGCAAATCTGAAATGACTCGAACAACAGAGTAAACCATGTAGTAATGAATTATAGCATAAAGAATGCAATAGATATACAGATGTAAATAATTAAATAGTTTATATGCATCATGTCCCTTCAAGAATCATAGCTCCCGATCTCTTAATGGTAAACGGCAAATTGAGACTTCTTTCCAAAGAAAAAAGGAGAATAATTTTTCAATGGTAAAATCTAATAAACATTTCTTCAGTCTGTTGGTCAATATGGACACCAGCAGTGATAAGTCACGTTAGCGACATGTAGTCTTGACATGATTTAATGACAGCAACACCTTTTTTCTATAATCGTGCTTCAAAAAAAGTAAACTTTACCAATCATGAGATGTATATCAAGCAAATCCAA
Source organism: Ctenodactylus gundi (assembly GCA_004027205.1). NCBI lineage: Eukaryota > Metazoa > Chordata > Mammalia > Rodentia > Ctenodactylidae > Ctenodactylus > Ctenodactylus gundi. Next base: position 42,589 of record PVKB01002556.1, read on the forward strand.
ACAGAAAGACATTCCATACAATAAGTGATGGGTTTTCTTCAAGCTTCCCACATCAACTAAAACAAAGGAAGTTTGAAAAATATTTATAATCCAGCGACACCCCTAAGGACCATATGTGGTATGACATCTGAATATGAACATGAAACAGAAAAAGGATGCAGGGTAAAATTTAAGGAATTGTGAATGGAGTGCGGATATCATTTGATAATCATTAATCAATACAGCTTCATCAATTATGACAAATAGAAGAGCAAAAAATAGAGAAAACTGAGTGGATGTGGACTGTATGCCAATTCTGGGTACTAGCTTCTTGACAAACCATAAATCAAAATTCTTCTAAGAAATTTAAAATGTTTACTTATACAAAGTAAGATCACATCACACCTCTTCTAAAACTCACCGATCAGTTTCCCTAACACTGTGAATACGAATTGGTGTTTGCATTGGTCATCAAAATTACATAATCCACTTTTCTTCTCCATCCTGCCAGTCATCTCAGTTCTTCCTCTTTTCTTTTCACTGATTACTCCAGCCATACTAATCTCCTGAGTGTTCCAGAAAACAGTAGGCATCTCTTTCATAGGGCTTTATCCACTCTTCAGGGGACATTTCTCCCAAGAAAACTGTGTGGTGTGTTTCACTCTTTCAGCCTCTCCTGGATTTTACTCAAACACTGCCCTCTAGGTAGGCTAATTCTTGGTCAACCAACATTCCGAATGAGTCTCCTTTGCTAAAGACATCAATATTCCCCAATTTTCACCCTTTCATCTACTCCTCTAGCTCATTGTACCTATGTGAAGTTACACTGTCCGTGTGTTCCATGGACTTGACTTGGACTAGTTAAGGTCAAAGTGGCAAGAGTAACAACGAAAAGATCCACAGCTTGCATTAGCAATAAGAAGAATAAATACATCTCTCAAAATTTAAGTTCTTCTGTTGACTTGTATGTTCTTAAAAATAAAATATGTCAAAATCTCGCTGCACCACACTGATCAACAGTTATGTCCTCCATGCACAGATGTGTACACAACACTCATTATCAAGCCCTTATGCTAAGTACGGAGGCGTGTAGTTACCAATATCTTTGTGGGTCTCAAAAGATTTAAAACACTCCTCTAACACATCACTGCCTGACCCGCAGTATAAGATCCTTAGATGATCTAGAAAACCATGAGTGGCATTTCAAAAAGTTTACTCCTCTTGGAAGTTTAGTTGCCTTTAGACATAGTCGTGTCTCACTCCACTGTTTGCCTCAGATTCCCTGGCAGGTTCAGATGTAGTACAAAAGATGACGTAAGCAACGGCATGCGGCGAATGCCCTTTTCTTCTGAAATAGTCTCTTTTCCCAGCATGGATGTGTCAGCAACAGAGAGTAAAACCAAAGGTTAGCTCCATTGAATTCGCATGGCACGGCCAACATTCTGAATTAGATTTTCAGAATGTCTCCCCTTAGGCTGAAAAAGAAAAGGAATATATTCTGTAGAACATAAAATAGTAATCAACAATGCAGAGGAACTGTTGAATGAAGATTATTCAAGGTGGATTCTAGAAAATTCCAGGATGGAATTCTCTTTGAGGGAGTAAGCTGGTAGAAGGTTTCCCCTAGTTAGTTCTCTGAGATAAGTCACCTTGCTACAAAGAAGTACTTTCTTTCTCCCTGCTTTCTGATCTATTATGTTAGCAACACAATGTGACCATTGTCATCCCCAGTGTCACTGAGTACCACCTCTGTCCTAGTCACAGAACACCAGGTCTCACCATCTTTGGAAGCAAAGAGGCAATGCAAAAACAATACCTCTAGCGTCTTCAACATAATTGTGACTATATAATTTAAGTTTTTTTTTTAAAAAAATGTTGACAAAATATGCTATAGTAGTTAAAAAAAGACTTATTTACCTGAAAGATATTGGGGTCTTCCTCTTAGAACTTTTCATTGGGTAATGAACACAAAAGAACTACTTCATGAGCTTAGAAATGATTTCTCCAAATTGTCCCATAAAGGATCTAGCTTCTATTTGTTTATTCTAACATAATAGTAGCTATAATTTATTAAGAGTTTTGGGTGTGTCAGTTGTCATGCTAGTCAATTTACATACAGCTCCTTACTTATTTTCAAAACAAGTCTACAAGGTCTGTGAAGAAAATGAAATTAAGCCTCAAAAAGATTAAGTAACTTCATCTCATATTTCGTTTTTTGGAGGTGATGGAGCAGAATATGAAACTAAGCACTTTGGATCACAGCAAACACTTAGGGGTTATAACATTCAAAATGAAGATAAAGATGAGGGCAGAAAGATACATACTGATTATTGATCATAGAGTATTTGGAGAATAAACTATGGGTAGCTTTATTGGAGAAAGGGGAAGGAAAAAAATTATTACCTGTTTCTTGGTAGATGTCTTTGTTGCCAGGCATTACAAAAAAAAAAGGAATAATTTAAATTTTTGTGGCTTAAAAGAAAAAGAAATCAATGAATTTTTTGTTGTTTTGATTTTATAGAATGAGTATTTGGAAACTATCTGTTGTCAACAGGATAAAGCTGGAAGCTTAGTGCATGAATTCCCAAATAAAAGAGAATTAGAGTGAAAGACATTACTTAGTGAGGTTCACTGCAGACGTTTTGTGACAACCTTTCAAGCGGCAAAGAACATCCTGTCCCTTCTCTCATCTAGGGCTACCCTCCCTTAAGGTCTGGTGACACTTGACTCTCTACTGCTAGAGAATGGGGAACGACAGGGCAGGCATAAGGGATAGGAGTCTGCTCAAGGCCAGCTCTGTCAGTGGTAGATTTAATTCCTGTCCAGCTCTGTTTAAGGGGAGGCAGGTACTTGACCCCACCAGGACACAGAAGAACACTGGGAAATGACTTTCACACAGAGTGACCCCTGCCTGGTGACTGACTACCAATATTGTGGAGGACAAGGACAGAATCTCTGTCATTCTGCTTAAATGTCTGAACACATGATATTATTTAAAATACATATAACATATATAAAAACACATTATTCTACATATATAACACGTTCGTGTGTGTGTGTGTGTGTGTGTGTGTGTGTGTGTGTGTCACAAAAGTTTGTTAATCTTTCCTATGTGCAGCAACTTTTGGGATACCTTGTACATTTAATGTAGCATTTGCATTTTTCTTATAGTGTTAATTTTATTGCAAATAAAAAATTTGATTCTGAGCAAATAAATTTTTGTATTTTATCCTTTTAATTATATTTATATACATAACATATTTGTATATTACTACATATATACAAACATGTACATATACATTAATCATATATATATATATATATATATATATATATATATATATATATATATATATGATAGCCTTTGGTACCCCCTATACATCTATTAATATTTTCTAAGTTTTCTGCTATGTGCTTATTTCATTTTTATTTTAGGGAAATTGAATAGTACCAAAAAATCTCATCTCCTCTTTCAGTAGCTTGTCAGAAGCTACCTTTTCCAAGAAATATTGCATGAGCAACCCAATTGTAATTATGAGCTATTTTTTTCTCTTATTGCAGCTAAACAAAAGCCAGGAGAAACACACACTGAAATCACTTCCACTCCGGATCAGTGTTCCTCCCGTGCCTGCATTTCACCAGGATTCTGCACGTGGGGAATGGAACCTCTGGAGACCTTGATCAGAGAATCCTAAGGTACTTCTCTACCACTGATTAGTTGTTTTAACTTACGAACATAATTTGATCTCACTGCCTCAATTTCTTCTTTCTTAAACAGAAGACTACAATGGCGTTCATCTATTCAGGCTAAAAGTAGAATTAAATAAGTTAGTACATGTAAGGTTCCCAAGTCAGTAAAGGCAAATGGTTAACTGAAAGTAGGCATTCCGTGTCATCGTTACGACACTACGTTAAATCCTAATCTAAATTTTGTCAAGTCTTATTGTGTAAGGATTTTTCAAAATTGGCGTTTTCATCCTTATTTTAACTTACTTTGAAGCAGAAGCCATGGCTCATGCTTACTTATAGCTTTTATAGTACTTTGTACCAAATTTTGCGCAAAGTAAGCCTTCAATAAAATATTAATTGAATTCATCAGTAAATGCATGAATGGAATAGCAAAGCCTCAAGCTCAGGTGTATTACAGAAAGGACTAAAATGTAGATATTCAGAAATGTGCTTCAGAATGTAATGCAGACAGTGGACTCCATTGCAAGAAAAAAAAAATCCAAAATAGAGATTATGGGGAAGAGGCAAAAGAAAGCGGGCATACCACTTTTAAGTTGTTCTGTAAGTAGGACAACAACTTTCAGAATAATCATCAAAAAGAACGTGGTGGAATACACCATGAGCAGATGCCTACAAGCCAAGAGGTAGTACTAACTGTGAAAACTCTTAGCAGGATCATTTGATTGCTAGCAATAATAACAATCGAATGCTCTCTGAGATGCACAGAACTGAAGAAAATTCTCGGTGTCTACACAATCAGAAAATTGCCAGCTAGGATTCAGCCCAAATGTGTTTGACTTCATTCACTGTGCTTTTTTGAAAATTTACCCCAAATTAGGCTGCAAGCATACTACTTTCCTGATGCTAAATCTGCCTTGTGTTTATTTATTATTTTGTTTTACAATTTGGTGTTTATTTGACTTAATCGTGCCTTACAGAATGGATTAAGTGCTTTAAGTCTGTTAAAATAAGGCTCTTTCTTGTATATAAACAACTTTGCTTTGTTACTGCCCAGGGATTTCCCTGGATACAGTCCAGAAACCCGAATGATTTCAAAGGCGTTGCCTCATTTTTGGTCAGCTACCCTACAGCTTGCTACTGACGTCTGCAGAAGGGAAGGGGCTTGCAAAATCCCAGCCCACAAACTCAGGGAGGAGGCCTCCTGCCGATACTTTCTATTTGCTTAGCTTTAACAAATAGTACCTTGAACCAATCCACACTTGATTTCTTCAGCTTGTCCCTGAATAATTCATGGTTATTTAATTTGGGCCCCGATCAAAAGATATGCAATGTATAATCTTTTAAGCACAGAGACTCAGTATGTCACAGTGCTTATTTAAAGCTTTGCAATTCTATTTAGCACCTTCAACTTTACCAATTGAAAAGACCCACAGAAACTGATGTGCTCTTATCTAACCTGAGATTAGACAACCCATGCAAATGAAGAATGACATCTGATGACATCATGGCTCCCTTACCCTACTTAGGGTTTTAAACTCAGAAATAACAGAGCAAATTTAGTGAAATCATTTTCAGAGGGATGAGGAGGTGAAGGCAGGAAGGGCAGAAACTTGCTTTCCTAGACTTTTAAACACAAAGTCTTTAGCCAGTCTAATGCTTGTCCTAGACATCAGTGTGACAAATATTCCACTGGTTTTTAGAGGTGTTTCTGTGTGAATTGACAGTGATTTACGATATGTAAACAAAGCAGACCTGTCAGGAGTTAGACAATCCTCAATTCAACTGTACCTGAGTAAAGGTAGAATGAGCAACACCTAAAATCCCATCTGTTCCACGTGTACAGCCTGTCAAAGGCAGGATGGTGTCAATGCAGCTAAATTCTTTCAGTCTTATTGAAGAAATCCCCCCATCTTGTGCATACAGTGATATTATACAAATGATATCTATAAAATAATGTCAGTATGAAAGGTAAACATACAACATAAAATCCAAGATTTTATACAAATAAGACCAAGAGGTATGACTGCTTGTTAAGTAAATTGCCGATAATGTAATTCAAGTAAATTCAACTAATATAAACGTAACAATGTCATTGCCTTAATAACTTTCCATAGATTAACTTTGAAATTTGTCGTATAGCAGTAAACAGAGCTGTATCCATTTCTTTGAATTCCACAAAAGTATTTTTTTTTTCATGACTTCTTGACTCTAGGAAGAGAAGCATCTATTTGGAGAACATCACTTCTTAAGAAAAAGATCTCAGCATTAGGAGCGTGCTGTACAAAATAATAGGCTGCTTTGTCCAAAGACAGCAGGATTCTGCCTTCCCTGGCAAGCGCATTCGTTACATTTATTTTTAAGTCATATAGGTTCCATGTACTTTGCTTCTTTTTTCTCTTTTCAATAGAGAGTGGTCAAACAACACCCCCCAAAAATACATTTTCTTCCTGAAGAGTATGAACAAATGTCAAAAAAAGCAAGCACTTAAGTTACAACTGCCCCCAGGCAAATGTAACTCCATGCTGAGTTTATGCTACTATCATAAACACCACACCACAGGAAATCACTAACACTAACCATGACCGAGCCAGTTGTGTCTTTCCAGAATTTAAGGCATAATTGCCTTAATGAACTCATAGAGTAGCTGAAAAGTTTCCAATGTGGAGCCATTCACTAAGCTAAAAATTGTACTCCATATGAGAATGGTTGTGTGTGCTTGGGCACAGATCATCATACCTTATTTTGTCATTCTAATGAGTGGTGAACACAAGGTAAATGATGTATTCTTTAAAATTCATCGTATTGACACTGATTTATTGATACTTCTTTTGGGTAGTCAAAGGCGCCAGGGAACACAGACCAATAACGCAATCTCAAATGTTAAGGAGATTGCTTTACATATTCAAATTCAGGTATGGAAATGAATAATAGGGGGGAAGAGGGGTCAAGTAAGCAACCCAGGCCACGCGAGCACTCCAGCAGGGTGAAATTGCTTCCTAAAATAAACCTTCTAATATTCTAGCACTGTTGACTTTGGTATGTCCCCGGAGATTGCGTTTCTATCACTCACTCTTTCGGTAAGACTGTTCTTGTAACCCAATATTTTCCTGTGTCAGGAAGTGACTTACATTTCTCTTTCTCAGTTTCAACCTAGAATCCCAGGACTCCATGAGGTATTAGCAGAATAATTAAGTAGTTGTAAATCATTCTAAATATTTCAACTGAACGCTTTGCAAAGTCCTATATCAAAAATATTAGTTTCTTTTTATCGTTTTAAAATCTTGTATTTTTTTTCGTTATCCATTATGCAACAGCAATTTAGTAGAGAGATGAAATCCCTTAAAACAGGAACTATGACTATAATGTAATTTTAATTACCATGTTATATTTTTAATTTGGCATGGTATATTAATGCTTTCTTTTCTCTGATTATTTTTGTAATTTTGTTCTATAATATTTTAAGTTCAGCCATTTATTTGGAAGGAAGGATATTTCATAATTAAATTCTACATTTTGGATAGTTTTAGAAACCAACTTTCATGTACTTAATTAATTTTATATTCAGAGATGGAGCACCACAAATAGCGTGATTTTTGGGCTCACTCGTCCGTTTTAATTCTACAGTCTCAGTATTTGATCTCCACATTGAGGTTAAATTGCACTTATCTTGGTCCATTTTGTGCCATTACCACAAAATATCTAAGGTAGGGTGATAGATAAGAAACAGAAATTCACTGGCTCACCGTTTGGGGGAGGGGAAGTCCAGGATTGAGGGCCTTGTGACATCCTCACCTCTCCATGAGCTCTAATTCTTTTCCTATCTCTCATTTATTTTTCAAGGAAAACACCCCTTCTCACTTTTACCTTCAACAGAATTCATAACAGTATTTAAAATATATATGACGAAATATAGTCCAAGCCAATGAAAGATGACATTCATAAGGCAGAAACGATACTTGTTTATGATGTAGCTTTGGAAGTGTTTTTGTATTTTATACAGTACAAACTTTGTCAATAAAAGTTTCTATTAAAACTTTTGAACTCTGGGACTATAGGCTTATAATTAAATTTTAGTAGGTTGTTTGAATGAGACACAGTGGTATGGAATGTTCCTTATTTCATTTTTAAGTGAGCTGAGACCATTTATGTTAATACAATGTAAAAGTCCTTGACCCCTCCAAAAGTTATCACTCCACAACAAAGACTGGATATAAATAACAAACTTCACTTTGGTGTTGGGGAATGATCAGGCTGAGAGCTGCACATCCACCAGGCCCAGGCTATCATCACTTTAAAGGTGAGTTAATTAGAAGTTTGGCTAAGAATAGCAGGCCAATATTTAAGCCAATAACTTTTTCACGGCCTGCAAATGATGTCATACATGTACAAATGGCCTATGCAGAAAAATGGTTTCTCGCCATGGGTTTCAAGGGTTTTCTTTGTATGCCTGATAAATCATGATCTTAGATAAACCGACTGGTTTTAAAGTGTGGTGTTTTCTTTGTCTCATTTTATAATAAAACAATACAGTGAAAAATGATAACTCTAATCCAACCACCTTTCAAATTAAACTTATAGTCATAAGAAATGAACTAGCTTTAAAGCACATACCTACTACCTACTCATAAAGTAATTTTTATAAATTTGTATGCATATACAGGTAAACATTGAAAATTTTAGAATAATAATTTCTTATTTTCATTTTTCCTTGTAATTTGCCAATTAAATTAATTGCACATTTTTCTTTTGAATTAATACTAACTTGCTGAGAATCAAGAATATTGATTTTTGAATTACACTTTTCTTATTCATCAGTAGAAGTATATTAAAAGAATTGTTTGATATAATTATTTTCCATTAAAAGGAATCATGGAATCATATTATGAAATGCTGAGAAGTAAATTATTTTGTTGCAGTTCTCTGTAATATACTAATTAAAATTAAAGTGATAAAGTTTTAATAAGAATTTATATACATTTTCTCCTGAAGTGAATAAACTGCAGATATTATAAATAATATATATACATCTGTCAAAATAAGGAATACAGAAATAAATTTTGGAGGGATTTAAGGAGCAATAAGCTAATGAAGTTTTTTGTGAAAAGCAAAATAGCAAATAAGTAGGTTTTGCTAACTATAGTCAATTTGATTCCATATTCATGTGTGGTGTGATGTGTGTGTGTGTGTGTGTGTGTGTGTGTGTGTGTGTGTGTGTGTGTTTGGTTTGGGTTTTATAGAACCCATTAAAAACGTGAAAATCACCTCAGCCTACCAGAAGTTTTATAAACAGGTTGCAAGGCTGGGATTACAGCTCAGTGATGAAACATTTACCTAGCAGGCATGAGGTCCTATGTTTAATCGCTACTACTGCAAAATGAATACATAAGCAAGGAGACCAACAAACAGGTTGCACACTGAAATTGACTCGCACTCCACAGTTTGCTGAGCCCTTCTACTGTGTATTAAAGTGGACCGAGGCACGTTTTCCACGGAGTAGAAACCTTGTGCATCTCTACCACCCAACACTCATTTGTATTTCTATAAACAAGAAGCATTTGCTTTACTGTTTTTTGCCTACACCATATTAGCCACTCCTGTGGGGGGATAAAAAAGAGCCTAATTAAGATAAAGAAATAATGTCTTATACCATAGCCAGAAAATCCTCTAAGAGCTTGGGGACAATGCCCAGCCTTCTACGGTGGGAAAGCTCTTGAATTATTTCTCTCCACTTCCGAGTCTTGGATTTTTTGTAATGTTATTAGACAGTAGATAAGCTCGTGAACTTTACATAAACCTGGGTTCTTATCGCTGGAATTCCACTTATTATTAATAGTTCTAACAATCTCCTGTTAGAGTTTTTGGATCTTTTATCTCAAGTATTATGTGATCTGCAAATAAGGATAGTTTGACTTCTTCTTTTCTTTCTTGCATCCCTTTTACTGCTTTCTCTTGCCTCATTGCTCTGACTAAATTGTGAGGACTATTTTGAAAAAAAGAGAACAGCCTTGTCTTGCTTCTGATGTTAGAGTAAATTTTTTTCAATCTTTGTTCACTTAGGGTGATGTTGACGGTGGCTTTTTTTTATAGATAGCTTTTATGGATTTGAAGTAACTTCCATCCATGCCTATTTTACTGAGTTTCTCGTCATGAACAGAGGATGATTTGGGCTGCATCTATTGAGATGACCACGTGATTTTTGTCTTTGCTTCTGTTTATATCAGGTACTATGTTTATTGATTTATATTTGTTGAACCAATGTTGCATCCCTGGGATGAAATCAAGTTAATGATAGTATATGACCTTTTTGTTAATTTATTATGATCAATTTGCAAGAATTTTTCCATCTTCATTCATTAAGAAAATTGGTCTGGAATTTTCTTTTTTTTTTCTTTCTTTATTTTTTAAGTCTTTGCTCAGTTTTCGTAGCACAGTAATGCTAGTTTCCAGGAATGAGCATTCTTTCCCTTTGAACTTCATGGAAAAGGGAAGCACATACTGGTATTAGGTATCCCCTATTCAATGTTGTTTTTACCTTCTTGGTTCACTGTTGATAACTTATATCTATCTAAAAATTTAACTATTTCTTCCAGGGTCTCCAATTTATTAAAATGTAAGTTTTCAAAATACTTTCTTGTAATTCTTTGAATTTCAGAGGTTTTTCTATTTTTTATGATTCTTAACTTCCATTTTAATTGTATTGATGTAGGTTTTTTTCTTTCCTCCTATTGATAATTCTGATGAAAGATTTATCAATCTCCTTTATCTTTTTGAAAAACCAACTCTTTGATTCACTTACAAAAATTAAGTGCTAGGAATTAACCTAGTCAGTGAAGTCGAAGGTCTCTAAAATGAAAACTGTAGTACTAATAAGGAGATTTAAAAGAATATTAGAAGATAGAAAGACTTCCTCTATTCCTGGGTAGGCAAAATCAGTACTGTCAAAATGTCCAAACTACCAAAAATTATATGGGGATGTAATATAATTCCAATTAACATACCAAAATAGAATTTTTCAAAAAACTAAAAACACAATATTAAAATTTATGTGAAATCAGAAGAGATCCAGAATAGTAAAAATAATCATAAGCAGTAAAATCCAAGTATGAGGCACCACAACCTTGCATTTCCTATCATATTACAAAAAAAGTAATAAAACATACACACATGTGCAGACACACAGGATACTGGCACAAAATCAGACAGGTGTATCAGTGGAACAGAATTGTGGTTGCAGAAACAGCCTTAGGCAACTCAGACATGTCATCTTTGACGATGAGCCAAAAACATTCGCTGGAGAAGGCAACCGCTTTAACAAATAGTGCTGGGCTAACTGGTTATCCACAGGAGAATGAATCTAGACCCATATCTTTCATCTTCTACTCAGTACAATCAAATCAAAATAGATCAAAGACCTTGATATTGAAATGGAAAACACTGAATCTGTTCAAAGATAAAATAGGCAAAACTCTTGAAGACATAGGTATAGGAGGCCAATGTTTTTAAGATGTATTGCTTCAGATATCAAACTTCATTTAGCTCTAGCATATGTAGACAAATTTGTTTTAGTTTATATTTGGGGTGGGGGGGGCAGAGTCTTGCTCTGCAGTCCAGGCTAGTCCTGAACTCTCTGCTTCAGACTCTTGAGATGTGCTCCACCACACCTGGCTTATGTGATGCTGGGGAATCAAACTCACAACCTGTGCTTGCTAGGCAAGTGTTTTAAAATCTGTACTGTTCCTCCAGCTTTGTTTTAGATTTAAACTACAGACGTAGCCAACCTTTTGCATGGAAGAACTCCTTTCTTCAGAATTCTGCCTCTGCTACTTTCCCTGCATCTACAGTAATTAAACCATGGCCAAAATTGTTGGTTTCTCCACCTAAAGTGTTTACCTTCTCATACCCAACTGTTTTTTACAGGATGTTAGTAACTCCTTTGTCCTTGCTGGGTCTCTCTGGAAGGGAGGGAACTTTTATAAAGCAAGACTTGGAAAGCTAGAAAACTCTGGAATGGTCAGGTTTGTTGGCCTATCTAAAAGATGCTCAGATTTTCAGAACTTTCATGCTTCAATACTAATCTTTTAGAATGCAGAACAGCACAGCAATGTGGGGCGCAAGCCTACAATGACCCCCTTAGATCCTGGTCTTGCCCTTCACCAGTGGGACAATTCAGGACAGTTGTTAACCTTTCTGTGTCTCAAAGTCAGCAACCTATAAATGGTTATAATGCTCTTATGAGTCTCATAATTGCACAGATCCCAACAAGTACCAGACACTTGATAAATGCTACAACAAGATGAAAAAAACTGGTCTTTTTCAAACTCTGGGCTATAACTCTACTCAGCAAATTCAGTTTTAAATTATTTGGGCTAGGGATGATGTAGGGGTGATGCGATGAGGTGGGATTATAGGAAGTTTGTGAGGAATAGAGTGAAAAGCAATGGATGGGAGGAGAAAAGATAATCTCATCACATATGCAAACTTGTGTGTGTGTGTGTGTGTGTGTGTGTGTGTGTGTGTGTATGCATGTAACCACTGAGAAACTGCATTGAGTAGCTGATAATTTCTTAATTCATATTAAGAATATTATTAGCAATAATTAATTAATTAAAATATTGTGCATGTTACTTAGTCATGATTACCTCTTATTTTCCTTGAGAGATTTAAGTGTTACTTTACAAATATTTATTCCTGCTATTTATATTTTCTAAATAGAAAATGACTTTTAATGCCTAATAAATATAAAACAAATAACTTTTATTATAAATAGTAGCCAGTAAACATCCAATGAAATAAAAAGCATTCTGAACTAAATCATCTACTCGTGAGTCCTCGTTCTGTGCTGGTTTCTCACTTTGAGAGTTAGCATACTTATAAATGACTTCATTTCATTGATGAGGCACCTAAAAATACGGTCCTTATCTTGGTCACTTTCTTGTTCCTGGAACATAATTCCTGAGCCATAATGTAAGAGGAAAGTTTATGTCGGCTTATATTTCAGATGTCTCAGTTTCTTTGTGGCCAGCCAGCAAAGTTCGAAGGGCCTGAAGTAGAGGGAAGCATCCCAGTATCACAAAGGAATGTCTAGAGCATAGGGAGCAGCCTGGGGCAGGACTGTGTCCTACCAGGCTATGCCTGGGGAATCCACCCACCTCTTCCCACCAGACTCCACCTCTTAACAGCATATTAAATCATCAATAGATCAACCCACTGGTGAGTGTAGCTCCCTTATGATTCAATTACCTTCTAAATACGTGAGACACTGGTGGACATTTCAGGTTCAAGTTTAGCAGCCTTTCACAGCTGAACCTTAAAAATTCCACGGAAAACTCCATGGGCCTACATCATAAGAAGGTAATTTACAGAGAAGGTGACAGATGTTTGAGAGACAGAGACATACTCAGGCAAAGACGAAAGATCTCAAACATTCAGATTTATGAAATTATACGGTAGATAAGAAAAATCCATGAATAACTTCCTCTGCTTTCTGTAGTGACTGAAATGATTTTGAATATATGGCTATAAATTCATCTTTTTTTTAAAAAGTTCTTCCAATTGATCTTCTGACAATTAGAATTCATAGTGCCTCCGGGAAATTTAGTTGAGAATTTAGTAATTCCTGGACTGATTTACAGATTCAAAGGATAATAGTTTCATAGGGTTAATTTAGCCAAACAACCACTTAATGGAAAAATAAACTCTGTCATAAACCTTTAAGTTTAGTCACACAGACTTTTTGATTCTCAGTTTTTAAAATATGAACAATTAACTCACTGGCTAACTGTGGTGGATGAGGAAGAACATTTTTTTTCATAATGCAAAAATCTCTTTCACCTTTTAAAACTAGTTTCCTCTTATTCAGAAACTGGATTAAAAAATTCCTATAAAATTCAGGGGGTTTTTGATCCAGGTATGTAAAAGTCAATTATTTTCATTTTTCTTCAGAAATTCTTTTATTTTCCTGCTTAAGTCACCCACTTATTCACATATTTTTAACATTGCTTTTAATAAGTTGACCCGAAACTACCATAAAAAAGAGTAATTGGTCCAAAACTTAAATTTATTATTATTATCCTAAATTCCTCTCCTGAAGCGTTATCTCAGTATTAAATCAATACTAATTTACTTTTCTTATCACTTGAATAAGGAAGAGAGGGAAGCCAGGATATGTCTAGGACATGCCCCTTAGTCATGATGACTTGAGACTGGAGCCACTTTCCTTTCGAATCTACACATGATTACATCACAGGCCACATTATTTACCCTATGAGCAATATATTTGACACTATTACCAAAGATGACATAATCTTAAAGTACCAGAAATTCAAGGCACACAAAATAGTCCAAACTGAGTGAATAAAATAAAATCATAAATGTTTCTTCAAATTAATTAATTAATTTTGGAATTCCAATTTCATTAGCATTTGCACTGAGAACTTTCTCTGGTGAGGTTAATGTAATTTTCTAAATATACTCTAACATTTTTTATAACGATTTTCTTTTCCTTAATGTGTAGCCTCCAATCTTTCTATTGCGATACTTACTAATACCTCAATACAGATTCAGGACTGCTACGAAAACATTTATTAAAAATTATAATGGGCTTAGTGATTTTGTCCCCCAAAATTCATATGTTGAAATCTAATCTTCAGTGTAATGGTGTTTGTAGACAAGGAATCATCCATCATCACTGGAGATACAAAGACACAAAGATACTACATTCTGCCTTCACCAAATTCTCAATTCAACTCTCACAAAAGAAAATTGCCCAGTACATTTCCCTGGAGAGAGACAGTATAGATGAAAATCAAGACACAAGCTTTATGACACTGTCTTGCAAGTCAAGAATACCACACACAGAGACTCGGGTCCCTACTCTGGAAACATTCCTTTGCATAAAGGAGGTGTCAGAACTGAGGTGCAAATATCTAGGTATTCATCTTTGATTACAAAAATTGATGTGTGAATGTTTAGGAGAAACTAGTTTCTGAGAAATGAGACTTACTTGCCCTTCATACAGTGTGTGGCTCCCCACAGATATTCTGGTACATTATTTAGTGTTTCCAGCCTCTCTCTGCAGGTGATTGTGCTCGAATTTGGGCAGTGCAGATAAAAACCAGCTAGTCAGGTTTCACAGTCCAGCCACCTCTCTGGAGGAACCGGATCTTGCTATCTACAGACAAACCAAAACAACTTTTGAAGCATTTCTCTTTGACATTTAAAATTAGATTTTTTACTTCTTCTTGTTGTAACTGGAGAAACTTTATTTTTTTAGGCAGACAAAAGTCTTTTGGGGGAAGAATTCTCGGTGTATTTTAATCCAATTTGTACAATGGGAATCAAGTATTTCTCTTTCCCCCAATATACTTACTTATATCAATGTTCCTTCATAAATTCAGCTTGTAGAATGCTCCTCAATTGTGTTCTTGTTATTTTAGATATATTTTCTTAAGATACAAACTTCATGGTGACAAAATGACATAATTAATTAGCCAATAGGTACTGATGTAGCATCTGCTGCAATCTGTGCCTCGTAACTCCTTCCAGAAATTTAAATTCTAGTCGAGGGTATGGAGGTAACCTAGGCATGTGACAAATTCTGTGGGAACAGGGAACAAATTGAAAAAAAATGTGTGTGTGTGTGTGTGTGTGTGTGTGTGTGTGTGTGTGTGTGTGATCTTATTATCTCAATTGTCAATAATTTTATTTATATCTAAAAACAGCATGTTTTCTAGATGCGCACATATTTCAATTAACAGTAGTGTAGGAGCCATCAGCCCTAATCATAAAAGATGCTTCTTTTTTGACAACTATGTATCTTTGCTAGAATTCTCATGGGGAGGAACAATAGCATAAGAAATTTGTTTCTTCAATTATGGAGGTTGAGACATTCCCACGTGTGCAGTTGGCAAGCTGGAGGCCCTGGAGAGCCTATGCTACAATTCCAAGAGAAGACCGAAGGTGTGAGAGTCGATGATGTAGATTTCCAGATGAAAACTGGCCAACTCAACACACAGGAGAATCTGAATGTCAGTTTGAATTCAAAGACAGAAATAATATTTAACCAAATATTTAGGCAACCCATGACTCAATTAAATAGATGTAAAATTAATCATCATGAATCCATGTTTTGTTAACTTGGCACCCATACTTGTCTCCTTAATACATACTCAATCTCCACATAAAAACAATGACAAGGTCTTAATTCTGCCTAACATAAACAACTATTCTGTGCCCGACCAAAAATACTCTAACTCACTGAGAAGAAGAGGGAGTCTTGAATGCTGCCTACTCTTAAATGCTGCAGAAGAGAGGAACAGTGCCAAGGAGGAAGGGGCAGTGAATCCACCGTAAAACCTAAGTCCACACCTCCGTGACCCACCCAGACATCCAGAAATGTTATCCTCCGATCCCTTATGCCAATTCAAATGCCAATAAAATCAAACTATACCCTAAACACTATAAACTGACCAAATACCAAATGTAAACTCTAGCTTAATACTTTCATGAATACATCATTTTCAGAGCTATATTAAAATTAAAAATATACACATCTATTTTGCTATCTACAATATATCAAAAATTTTTCCCTGATAAAATTTGTCTATCTCACATGGAAAATGGTTTCTGAATTCATTCTGTAGTTTTAAAATAAAATCCTAGTAATATCTATTGTAAATTCAGTTGAGGTGGAGTTTTATTTTATTATTAATTCATGTATGGCATATATACATCCTTTAATTCAAGGGTCCCCAACCCTGAGACCAGTACTGGCCTATGACTTTTCAGGGATCTGGTGGAACAACAGGACATCAACTATCAGGCCGTGAAGCTTCATTTGTATTTGTAGCGGCTTCCTGTGGCTTATGCTGCCATCTGAGATTTAGCTCCTTTCAGATCAGTGGTGGCATTGGACTCATAGAAGCGTGAACTTTATTATGAATGGAGTACCCTAAGACCCAGACTCTGTTCTCCTTATGAGAATCCCCTGTGTGATGATCTGAGGTTGAGCTAAAGCAGTAATCCCAGGGCCATCCTCCACATTCCCAAACACCATCCGTGGAAAGAAAGTTGGTAACAACTGCCTCAACTATTCCCAAACTCCCCGGATGAACATACATGTAAACAACTTCACAAACTTCTCAATAAGTTGTCAGTTCACATAAAGTCACTGTCTTTATTTCTTTCACCTACCTGAATAACCAGCTCGGATATCATCTTAGGTCATATGTTACCAGTGAATTACCTATGCCACTAAACCTACTGATTCATTTCACATCCTGATATCTTAGAAACATTGATGCTGTGTTTCCTTCGATTCTTTTGAAAACATCACACTTCTCCCTTCACGCTGTCATCACTTTCTGAGTTTCTTCTGCTAGACACTACCCTCTTTCCTTATTCCCAGTGTTCGGAAGTTCTCTTAGATATTTGCTTCTTCCCTCTTCTCAAATTTTACCTCCTCATGTACCTGCGATCACCACCAACAAGGAAGTGACTCACAACGTGCATTTCTACCCAGAGCTTCTCTCTGTGCTCTGTGCCATGAGTCTAAGAGACTCTGTTTGAGTGTCTCAGAGCGCACCTTATCCTTTTTTTCTTGATCATGTCAAATTATTCCAATCTCATGGATATCAATAAATTCTAAATTGTGCAAATGAGAATTCTGAGAATCTTTGTTAATATACCCCTTTATTTATACCTTTAGGTCTGTGAGTCCCTCTGAATCCTGCCTCATATATCTCTTAATCCCCTCCACCTTCTTTTCACTCGCTTCCTTCTTATTAGGTCAACCTGCCATTCCCTCTACCTTGCAATAATTTTGCGCGAATATAGTAATATATTTACTTTTCCCACTGAGCTTATTTCTAGTTATTCCAATCTATCAATATTACCTATCTTGAAATTGGACTGACCTCTTCTAAACTGAAGACTAATGCATTTTCAATGAGTAAATTATTTTGCTGATTTTACCTTGCATTTAGCCTAAAATATTATATTCTGCTTATAAGGCGCTGAATAGCTGTACCTTCTCCTGTCTTTTCATGTTCATCTTTAACTTACGCTATTTTGTCCTATTTATCTATTGCAACAGCATTGTGTTTTGCATCTGGAATGTCTCCAAAAGTCTCATGCACTGGATGTTATGGATTATCTATGGAACTGTGTGCTGTTAGGAAAGGGGGGACTGGTCTGGAGAGGTGGCTTATGGGCGTGTGGTGGTTCATGGGCATGTGGTGGTAGACAGGTGTGTGGTAGATCATAGATTAAAGGTGTGCTGAATTAGAGGCTTAAACCAGGAAGGGGCAGAACACTGAGGCTGGACCTGGCAGTGCTAGAATACTGGGACAAGACCTTGAAGTATATATGCTAATTTCCCCTTTCCTTCTGGGACTTGGCATGCTGTTTGCTTATGCCATCAAGAACACCTCCACCTCTGCTCCTGCCATGTGCTTCCACTGTTGCCAGCCACACATGAATGAGCTGTGACCTTGGGAAACTGTAAGCTAAAATTAATCTTTTCTCCCTCGGTTTGTGTGTATTGGGTATTAGAGAGAGAAAAAAAGACAAATATACTAAATGCACTCCCAAGTGTTAAAAAGTTAAACCCTAGAGTGGAACTTCCGGGATGCAAGGCCTTGTGGGAAGTCCTTAAGTCCCTGTGGGTGTGTCCTCAAAGAAGATGCCTCACTCTCCTTTCTGCCTCATGATATAAGTGGTTGGCTCCACCTCGAGTTCCTGCCATGTTGTGCTGCTGTTGTCAGAGGCCCAGGGCAGTTGGAGCTCTCCGATTTTGGACAGGAATCTCCAGAATCAGAATTATGAGCTAATATGAACCTTTCCCTTTAATAAACTAGCTTCATTAAGTATTTTGTTTCTTAAATCTGACTAACACAGAAAACATGTGAAGGGAGTTGAGTGGTGTTACCGCGGCTAAACCTGAAGCTGTGGACTAGCCTTTGGAGTTTGTTTATGGAAGGAATGTGAAGGAATTTGAAGGAAAATTTAGAGAAAGACTCAAGTGATCTGAGCAGAGCTTAATAAGATTCTTGTTGGGGGCTGAGAAGAGCCAAATCTTGATGGAAAGGTGAAAAATAAAGGCCAGGCTGCTGAGGTTTCATAATGAAATGAGAATTCTATGGAACCTGGAGAATAGGGTACCCTGCCCGTTTTGATATTAACTTTGGCTGCATATTGTCTGTGCCCTGATGCTTTGTGGGGCTTGCAAATGATAGGCTAGTTCATTTGGCAGAGGAGATTTCAAGGCAGCGATGCATTCAAGGTGCAGCTTTTAGACTATTGGCTATAATCACAAAGCCATAAATTGAGAATCAGCAGCAAAATCTGGGAGTAAAACGGTGTGAAAAATTCACCTCTGGCTAGCAAAGGAGAAAAAAGCCTGTCAGGTGCTCTCAAAGAAAGTGAATTGCTACAATAATTAACACCTATTTAACAAACGCTTTAAGTTAGGGCAACACAAAGGATACCTCCAAAACATCTGAGCAATCCATCCATCACAAGGCAAAAGTGTACAAATGAAAATTTTCTTGGAAGAATTTCTAGGGCAGTATCATTTTTTAAAAACATTGTGAATGTGCCTTGCATGCCCAGGATTATCTTTGGACACATTGCCTTGTGGTTGTTAGACAAAGCTAGCCAAGGCCACCATAGACATGGCCTATGCAGGCCCGGGTATTATTTGTCACAGCAACAGACCCTGGGACTGTCCACATGAAGCTGGCATGCAGAATGCAAAGTTATAGGATCACAGTGGCTCCCACCAGATTATAGAAGTAAACCTAGGAAGCCAGGAAGAATGCTGCAGTCCTGCAGTGTGATGCAGAGCAGAGCTCTGGGCAAAGCTGCAATGGAGATCACAAGCGTAAATGCTGGGAACCAACAACCACAGGTGACTAATGGCAGGATCCAAAACCTACCCAAGGCAGCAGCTATGTGACTGCTATCAGTAAAGTCATGTGAGCAGGGCTGCCTGAGTTCTTGGTAACACCCTCCTATCACTGTGTGTCTTGGGTGCTAGACATGCAGCCTCAGGTCTTACTGTTTGCCCTGCTGAATTCCAGTCTCAACTTGAGCCAATCCGTCCTATTTTCCTATACCTCTCTTGGAAACAAGAATATTATTTGCCAGCATGTAACTTTCTTTTTTATTTTTCACAAGTGAATTTGCCTTAAGTCTTACAGAAAACTTTTAGACTTGGACTTTTGGGATGGAAATAAAACTTCTGGGGAAATGTTGTACATTCCCCAAAGGTCAGGACTTTTGGGAAGTCATAGAACCTTGGAAGCTGAGGTTTTATGAAAGGTCTTTAGGTCATCTGGGTTATGCTTTTTCAAGAATTGTGGAGCCTCACTCTCATCCTCTTTTCTTTTCTGCTTCCTGGCTCATACTGTAAACAGTGTGCCCTTCTCCTCACTCCTACCATGATGTGCTACCTGTTCCAGAGGCATAAGGAGATTGGGGCCACCTGACGTGAGAATGGAACATGCAGAACCATGAGCCAACATAAACCTTTTATCTTTATTGAGTAATCACCTTGGGTATTTGTTATAGCAATGCACCTAACTTCTGCTCCACTGTACTTTGGACACACTAGACATGTCTTACCTACTTTCTGCTCTCTGTACCTTTTTATGTGACATTACTAATTTAGATGCAATCTACTCGCAGTGAGCAAGATTCACAAGGGTGTTCTCTGACATGCTGACATCAGATGCTCTGAAAGCACAGGTTCCATGTAATTGTATTTGCTTGATCTGTTTATCAGTGTCTATTATCCCCAGTAGACTATGTTCTTCTTTAAAGTAGGTGTGCCCAGCCCCAACCCCTGTGCACGGACTCATATTCACCTGTGACCTTGGAAGTCCAGGCCACAGGGACAGATGAGTGAAGTTCCACTGTTCGCACACTCCTATTAGGCTCTAATGCTGCTGATCTGACAGGAAGCAGAGCTGTGCTCCCTGAGTCCAAGGGAAGATGGTCTTCAACCACACAAGTCCTTGGAGTCAAAGAGATTGGAAACCACTGCCTTAGTGTAACTGTGATGTCTCTTTTTATTTCCAGCTATGTCAGCAGATTCTGAGTGACACATGGACTAATAAATAATAGAGCTAATTGAACAAAATTATGTCAAGTTTTGATGATGTACGGGCACACAGGTGGTATAAAAATACATGGGAGTTGGTACTTGTCCACAAAGAGATTACCTACTTTAGCACTTAAGTAGAGATAAAGTGAACATTACAGTGATAATTGACTTTAAATGCTATAGCATGGGAAGTCAAAACATAACTTTAATATGTAAACTGGGTGTGGTGGCCTATGTCTGTCAGTTTTAGCACTTAGAAGGCTGAAGTAGGATTGCTGTGAGCTTGAGGTCTGCCTAGGTCATAGTGAGTTCAGGACCAGCCTTGACCCCAAAGCAGGAACCTCACTTGAAAAATTAGATAAATAGTTGAAATACTACAGTAAAATAACTTACAAAGCAATAAAAATTAGATACTTAGAACTGCAATGATTCAATTGTGACTTACAAATGAAAATAGAACTCCTGTAAAGCAGTTGGGAAATGAAAATTGGAAGTCATGAGCCTGTGGAAAGATGAATGGAAGGAAGAATATTCCAGAGGCTGAAGATCCTTGAGATCAAGATCAAGATAGAGGCCCTCAGGACAGGCTTCATAAGCAGCCAATATCCTACAGAAGTTTGTGAGATCATAGACCCATGATTGGACAAAAACAAAAGAAAATGTACAATTGTGCAAATTTTATTGTCTGGACAATTCTAAAGCATTTCAGAAAAAAAAAATCTTATTGTTGTATTGTTTTACACCTGGAGAAAAAGAGTTGTGAAAATCCAGTGAACTGTTTGAGATGAAAAATCTTTCAGAGTTGTCTTACTGGACAGATTTTGAAATTATAAGCACACAAAATAGAGTGCATATTCTCTCCAGTCACAAGAGCTGTTCTATGCCTTCAACTGGTGCTTGTCAAGTTTAGATGCACCCACAAGACCTTCACTTAAGAAGGTTGACCTAAAGAGAGTTTGCCAGCAATCTTTGGGAATTCGTCCTTCATTTTGGAAGATAGGTTTTTTATCAACTTTCCACTTCGAAAAACAACAAACAAACTAAGAGCAAATTGTCAGGGTTTTTGGCAATACCAAAGGTAAGCATATCACTTTATCTTTGAAATAATTTTGCCGTAGAAGAACCAAGAAATTCACAACTATCATAGATTGTCTACAGAAAAGGCCTCTCCTAAATGTCAATTCTACTTTGCCTTTAAATATATATATATATATATATATATATATATATATATATATATATATATGTTAAATTATACCATCAGATCTTGAAATCACGGTGGAATCTATTCTGAAAATGATGAAATATTTTAAAATGCACTTCTGCTTAATTCTACATCATATTAAATTAACACAGTACATGGATTGAATAGTCAAATATTCCCACAAGTCTTGTTTTTAAAGAGCTTCACTTTCTCCACCTCCTCATCCCAACTTCCCTGCCCCTTGCTCTAAGAGACATCCCTTGGGTGCTTAGTTCTAGACTTCTGAACTATCTACTGACTGCAAGCTGTAGACAATATGAATTTTCCTGTTTGTCTTTTAATTCCCTCCCTTAACCTGGGTCTCATTCATTACACATAATTCCTATTTTTATGCTTCTGTATAATCATATTTTTCTAGATTTATATTCTCTGTATATTTTACCTATGTGAATGTAATCAACCCTGCTTTCTGGCTATCCAGAAAAAGCAACAGATACTTACAGATGATTTGAAACTCTACACTTTTAGAAATATTTCTCCATCATTGAGTTCCTTGTAGGTGGTTTTGGGTGGGCAATTATGCTAGTGAAACATTAATATTATTATCATTAGGTCTTCTCTCTTGACTTGGTCAATTTCTAGGGAGATTTTTATTTTATTTTTGTTTGTTTGTTTTATTATTTATTTATTCATTTATTTTTGAGACAGAGTTTTTCTCTATAGCCCAAGCTTCCAGATTCGCTCTAACCTGAATGCAGAGATAAGCTAACTTCATATGCTCCTACTTCTCATAATTTTTGGAGATTCTCTTCATTTCTTTAGATGAAATTATTGTCTCCTAGGCTCCCTCCTTTTCTGTCTCTCTCTTATTTATTTATCAATTTTGCTGGAATCCATGTGCCAATATCTTTCATGGGAAATAGGTTTGAGAGGTAAATATCCTATTTAATTTCATGTCTTAACATAGTTTATTCTATTCTACATATGTTTAGGAGAGAATTGTTTTGAAACTTACTTTCCCTCAAGAATTTGAAAGTATTTATCGATCTTCTGTAAGATTCTTTTAATACTGTTGAGAAATACAATGCCTTATATCTTCCCACCTCTACTGCTGGTGATTGAACTCAAGGCCTTCCTTTTCATTGACAGTCTCAGTCTTTTAAATTATTTTGAATTTTGAAACAGAATTTTAGTAATTTTCCAGAGCAGACTCTTATTTACAATCTCCTGCCTTAGCCTTCGGTTTTTACTTTTGACCAATATTATGAAAGACTGTTTCTAAAAAATTGTTGAGTACTCTACTTTTTCCACACTGTTCTAAAGTTTTATTATTTTACTATTACCATAGTACAAGTCATAGTTTACTCAAAGTGCTTCATGCTTAATGGGACATTTCAACTAGAACACAAGTACTGCAGTTCTGACAAATATTTAGCTATTTCTAAATAACTAAATTTTCCCCATATTTTCTATCTGAACTGGCTCCTTAACATTCTTATCTTTATTTACTTATATCTATCATACTTTTATTTTGTTATTTTTGGGTGAAATTTCCTCAGCTTCCTCTTTCAATCCATTTTTAAAATTTTCACTGTCATATTTTTAGTTTCCAAGTGGAACATTTTGTTCTTCAAATATTAAACTGCAACAACACTATGTTATTTCATAAAGTCAATACTTTCACATATCTTATTTTTTTAAAATTTTCTTCTCTTGCAGAGTCTTAATTTCCTCTAAACAGCATTTCTTACTTTTGTATAATTTTGTCTTTGACTTTAATAATAGAGGATTCTCTTCACTTCCAGTGATTTCTGGCTGCCTGCTCAAGAAAAAAATAATAGATACTTTACAAATGATTAGAAACTATAAACTCATAGAAACAACCCTCCATGCTTGAGTTCTATGTAGAGTGGTCTTGGCTAGATAATTATGATAGAAAACCTTAATGATTTTATCTTTAAGTCATTTTCTCTTGGGATAATCAAATTCTAGGGAGATTATCTTAATCTCTTCTTTGGGGTATAGAGGGGAAGACTGTAAAAGGTCTTAAGTTTCTGTGAAACAAGTGGTGAAAATCTTTGAGAAATTCTCAATTTCCCATTTGTAACCTTTTATTTATACTTATGGTTTTGGTACCACCTCCTAATTCTCAACTAAAGCTCATGCCCACAGTTCCATTATACCTTTGACAAATAAGAAATTTTTAGTCTCCTACAAAGTGTGGAGCAACCATTGCCGCAGTGTACACAACAGTAGAATGATTGGGGCTGATCAAGTGCTTCATATACGGATTTTCAGCCAATCATTCTGTTTTTCCATTGGCCTACAGATTCTTTGAGAAATACCTGAAGTAGTCATGTTGCGTGGTATAAATGGTATTTCTTCTCGAAATGCGTCACTTTGGCTTTTTGCATGTGGTTCTAAAGATTGAACCTAGGGCTTTAGCACTGACATTCCTGTACCTGGAACTGCCCTTCCCTTGTTTTCATCTTTAGACATGAGTATCACACGGTTGAGCTCAGCTTGGGCAACTTACAATTGACTTCTAATTCAACAGGGTGATGTCTGATAATATCATTATCATTGACCCATTTGCTTTCTCAATTTTAAACCGACAGTGTATATTTCCTTTCTTTTTGCTTTTGAGCATATTTCAAAAGTGCCCCATATTTTCAAGTTGGCAAACATATATCTGCATCTTTTTGATATTTCTAATCTTCCATCTCTAGCTGTCTTGATAAATATACACTTTATTTATCTATATCAACGGCATTAAGGGGGATTTTTTTTTTAATCGCTGAGGTAATGAACCCAGCACCTTCCCACTCTGTTATGCCCAAACCATTTTCTAGTTTTCAGATTTGAAACAGAATCCTGCTTAGTTGTCCAGGCTGGGCTTGAACTTCCAATATTCTTTCCTCAGCCTCTGGGGGTCTTAGGGCTACCAGCCTGCAATACCAGACCTGGCTGTATCAATGGGCTTGTGTCAGGGTGTTTACGGTTGTACAAGATGACGTGTGTAGAAGTATCGAGCCGTACGTTTGGTACGTTATAGGCACTCAATAAACATCCGCCGCCGTGACCCCATCCCCACGTCGCTCTTGTCTCCTGGCTGTCTTATCACGCTCTCCTCTGCTGATAACCAGGCTGAGTCTCAGAAGGATTTATCTGTCATCTGAGAGTATATAAACTGCTAATGTCGTATGCACTTTATCTTTCTCTTCTATGCTTTATTGTACATATGTGTCATTCTCTTTCTATACAAGAATTTACATGCAAGAATCTTCATGATCTTTTTTGCAAAGTTGTGCTTCTTGTCATATCCTTTTAAGAGGTCAGTAAACTAAGATTTTCAAAGATGTTAACGCAAATGGCCCAAAGCATCTCAGTTACAAGGAAATGTAACTGTTCACTCATGGCACTAACTAGCTAATTAAACAGGCAATGTATCTCTTCTTAGTCCTGGGTTAGTTACACACACCCTAAATGACACTCAGAACTTACACACTTACCTATTCATGTAATAAGAATGTAACTATTTCATAGAGGGTGATATCTGGCAAGAAAACCTGGTTTTTTTTTTTTTTTCATATATTGTGCAGTACAGTGGTTTCAGTTAGACTGGGTAAGGCTATCTGGGGAGCATTCCAAAGTCCCCATGGTCTCACGCTCAGAGATTCTGATTATGCAGGTTCTTCTAGGGCCCAGGAGCCTATGTTTTCCTTGTAAATACTCTCAGGTGATTTGAGAGGCAGCCAGGTTTAGAATCCACTGGACAGGCGAAGTACCACTCAGAGCAAAATCCAAGGGGTGCTTTCTTCATGGATCAATGGAATGTCCTCAGAAAGGTTTTTGAAAGTTTCTGTAATAGCTTTCTAAGTTGGAGGCTCCAGAAAATTATTTGAGTGCATTTTGTCCTTACTTTTACAACTCTAAACACAATCTCTGACTCTGAACGACAGAGCAGAAGGAGGAGATTAAATGGAGAAGAGTGGCCCGGGGATCTTTGAGCACTACTGTATTTCACAGCAGCCTTCATACCGGAGACAAGTACCATGTGCTCCCATAACACAGATCGATTAGGCAGCAGCTTTGCCCCTGCTACTGAGAAATTAAACAGCAAGTGTCCACTGTGGAAGAAGCCTTTGGATGAGACACTTTGCCCTTCCATGGAAAGCGCTGTCGTCCACAGATGCACATCACTGAGGGGTTTTTCCACAAAGTTTTATTTCTAGAGGTATTACAGTCAATACACTATTCATGAGTAGACAAAAATTGATAAACAGATCCCTTGCAAAAGCAATTTCACCAAAGACTTTTAAAGTCAAAATTGTCATACTAACCTTTTTTTAATGAATTCAACGTTCTTAACATTTTTTTATAAATTTAGCATGATATGTATTTGGTATTTTTATAGATGTGAAGTTCTAAATTAATGTTTTAAATGCAATTCTGCCGTTTTATTGCCAGAAAGAACTAAGGATTATGCTACAAGATCATCCCTTTATTGGTAAGTAAACTGAGGCTTAGAAAAATCAAATTGTGTTATCCATCATCATATATCTTATAGTTGACATCAGAACAAGATTTTCTAACGTCTGGAGAAATTTTATTTCCATCAAATTTTTCCAATTATGATCTCAAGAAAACAGCAATGCTCTAAACAATAGTGCCTGGTAGGACAGAATAATAAACGTTTGAGCATATAATCTAGTTTCTGTAAGGAATAAGTGTGAATAGTTTTTCCTAAGTGTTTGAGCCTAGAAAATTTCAAGAATGCCTACTTAAATGGCCTAGAATTGAAAGGCCAATTTCGAAAATTACCTCCATGTTTCTGTTATGGTTTGAATGTGATTTATCCCCAACAGCAGGTCATGATGAAGATCAATGCTTCAGTGTAATAGTATGACAGTGGTGGGACCAGTACAAAAAGTGACTGAGGGTTTGAGAGGAAATTATGTGTCTCAAGAAAATGCATTTTCTCCCCTGCCTGGTGGCCACTCTTGCATATACCCCTGTCACATAACGCCATCTGCCACATGCCGCAGTCAGGTCGCCCAGCCAAATGCTTGCGCCATGATGTCTTCTAGCCACAAGAATCACAAGCCAAGCAGAGAATGTTTCTTTTTAATAGCATCAGGTATTTTGTTATAGCAACGCAAAATGCACTAAGATAAATGTTGTAGCTGAACTCTGTTTTGCCAGATAATTATTCTCAGAAAGAATATGGAGCTAAAGAAAACTAGCTTTTTCTCTTGTCAATGTTTGGTCAGTAATATGTATAACTTCTCTGGTTTTCACTAAATAAACAAGATATCCTTCCTGGGTTCCAAAGGCAGTGTAGGACTTTGCTCTATAGAACTGCAGTAAGCTTGAAGTCCCTCTGGGAAATATTTCTGTAGTTTCAATTCCTATGATGTCTACAGCAATTCTGAAGGGCTGGTACGTTTGTGTATGAGATCAGGAATGATATGCAGTTACAATATTGATCCATTTTGGAAATTCTTGACTTTGGAAATTCTTGACTTTGATCTATACAGAACATGCTTGCTTTAACTGGGCTATTATTACTGCCATTTCCCCATTTCTATTTTTTCTTTAAAGTGCCTTGAGTTCCTCAGATAAAAGGATTATCAGAAGTACAAAGTGCTGTATTATTACTAAAAGGATAAGACCTTATCTCTTCAATTCATCAATGAAACTTTGGTCCAGTGACTAAGAGTGGTCTAAAGTTTTTGAAGTATGCTACCAACATATTTCTGAGAACCTATAGAAAGTTTGAGGAACATTTATAGCGTTGTGTTATATCTTTTGAATGCTCAAATACCAGCTTCTAGCATCTTATACTTAGGGCCTCCAAAGGCCTTCAAATGTTGCTCTCCACTTCAATCTTTTCCCCTGAGATAGATGAGAATAATTAGGCCCATTCGTGCCTTTTCTTAACAGTTATCTGATATATGGGGAAAGTTCCTTCCTTCAAAGATATTGACAGTTTCAGCCAGTGCTGCCATCAAATTAAATACCATTAGTAAAGAGAGTTGGAGAAAGAGATCTGTCAATATTTGTTTACGTTTCTTCTCATATTTTCCTGTCAAGATTAAACTGGTAAGGGCCTTTACATTGGTGGAAACCATCTGAGGAGTTTCTGTTGAGGTTCTCACACAGCACCTAAGAAAATCCAGATATTGTGAAGAGTGGAAATGTACAAGGACACTTTTCTCAGCCTGATAACTCTCAAACGTGGACTTTGACTCTACCCTTTTGTGTTAATATCCCTTTTCCAGGTATGACTCAAATTCTAATTTTCCAGGTAAGAAATTGTACAAATAAGTCATTATTTTTTTTTATTTTATTGTCTCCTATATTTGCCCAATGCCAAATTTCCTTCAATATTTCTCTACTATTTGGTTTTCTTTTCTCTATACAGTCATCTGCATGGACCAGGCATACAGAAATGTTTGTGATTTTGGTTCATTACAGGCTGAAAATAATGAGAAATTCAAACAATGTACAAAGGGAGACACTCTTACCCTTAGAATCAAATCATCAAAGTTCTTGATTTCACAATCCCAGATGAGTTCAAAAGGCCGATTCCATGAAAGAGATGAACAAACAGCAATACCATAATGTGATGTGAGAATGTTAAGAGTCAAGGTAGGTTAAATTAGTGGAGGAAGAAATGATTTACAATAACTATGTCATAGTTTTCTCTGTACCTCAAGATTATTTTATCATCTTGAAAAATTAGGCTTGTGTCCACATTTTATTAGAAAAGACTTCTCATATAAAAGAGTGAAGACTGACAACTGCTTATCGTTTAAGTATTGACCCTGAGTCTTTTCTCTTAGGAAGTCAGAGATCAGATTTTCATAAACTCTCAGCGATTCTCAGGAGCAGCACCAGGTCACAGTAGTCAGGGTGACGCAGGAACAGACATGCATGTCTTATCCAGTGCTTCGGCCCAGTGCAGTGAATGGGGTCACACAACCCTTCTCAAGGCAATTGCTGGAAAAGATAATAGAAGACATAAGCAAGCACAGAGATGGCATTGTACGTAAATTTAACATCATGCTCATGACGTAACAAACCCAGAGACTAGAAAGGGAAACTGCCTAAGTCTTTGGTGGATATGACTTATGACCCCAGGTCCTCTCTTCTCCTCGTCTCTCTTTAGCTTCCTGCCTATATATAACATTGGTAATGATAATTCACTTGATAGTCATGACGTGAGGACTCATGAAAGACAGATCTTAGCTGTGTGATGAATTCTTTATTGGCAGACTGATAAACAGACTGACCATTTTGTCAGATATGGTCAATTAGCCTGCAATAGAAACCCTTAAAGTGATCAAGGGTTTCAAAACTATGGAGAGCAGGAGGCTTCAGATACAGGCACTCTACTGTCATGGGTCACATGGCTGTCCAGAATGCCAGCTCAGCCATGGCTGGCAGAGTTGGGACAACAGTTCTCTCCCTCATGACTCAGGACCAGCCCAGATCTCCACCATCTTTACCTTAGTTATGCAACTACAATACTCACACCACTGATTTTCCATTTCCTTGCTAAAAACTTCTAGGACGTGAGAATCAAATGGCCAATTAAAAAAAAAAAACAGAATTGCGGTTTTAAGCCATGAGACAAATGAAAATGCAAGTCTCCTTATCGAATACAGTACCCTGCAAAACAGCCAAGAAACTAGGAGTACATACAACATTTATGAATGATCAGTAATAGTCAGTACGCACTTCTAAGGATATGGAGGTGGCAGAAGCCTGAAAACCTGGGTTGTCTGGTAGACAGAGAGAAGACTTGATGTTCTCCAGCCTGCTGCCCACACCTGCCTGTGGTAGAAGTCATTTTAAAGAACAGATAAAATTTCAAAGCTTTCTCCTTGCTTCTTATGCTGATAAGGGGAGACACTCAAGGTAGATGCCTTTTCTATTTTTATTTACTTACATTTTCTAGGAAATAACTTGAAAATCCTTTTGAGTTGTGAAAGATGAAGTTGACATGGTCTGAAACTTGACTATTTCTCTGCATAAAAGTTTTTCAGTTTTATTCTGGTAGTTCTAGGGAAAAGGATAGAATGGCTTCCAGAGAAGCAGAATGAAAAGAGAAATGGAAGCTCAAAAAAGGAAAGAATACACTATAAAAAGTAAAGAGATGGCAGAGTAGCCATTTGTTGTGCATACTCAAAATCACACTGTTCTTTAAGCTGCAGTTGATTTTTTTTAAGGCACATAATCTTAAAGGGAACCATTTTAGGTACTTACTCATTGCTGGGATAGAATGCCCAATATCCACAATTTAAAGGAAGAAAGATTTATTTTAACTCACAGTTTCAGAGGCTTCACATGTCCTATTCATGGGTGGGATGTTTTGGTAGAAGCACATAGGGGAGATTGAGTCAGAAGTAAGCTCTTCACAGCATGGCAGGCAGAAAGTCAAGTGAAGGAGGAGTGAGTCGATGTCTGGAGACTAAAGGCAAAGGCCAGAGCTTTCCCACAAAGAAAAGCTGTAACAATGTTTCTTCCTTTATATAGGTCACGCGACCATTTGGACCAGCCACTGTTTGCTCCTCCCACTTCCCAGCCCAGAATTCAATAATACACACCCGAAAGCTTTTCTCTGGGACCCCTCAATCTTAACAAGTTGGCACAATACCTCCAGATCAAGCCCCAAACATCTGCCCCGTGTAGCTAGGCCTCACCTCCCAGTAACACACAGTACAGCAGGTATTCCACTACATCAAAATACATGAAGCTTTTGGGGGACACTCCAGACCTAAATCATGACACAGCCCACTAGAAAGTCTTTCTCACCTCCATTCCTGCCTATTATGCACTCATACAATCATGCAACCCCCCCTCCCAGTCCCAGTAACACATGCCAGGTGTCTTAGTTACTTTTTGTTCCTGTGACTCAATATCCATCATCTACAAATTTAGGGGAGCAAAGGTTTATTTTAGCTCACAGTTTCAGAAGGCCAGGTTTCATTCAGAGGTGAACAGCAGCAATGGAAGCTCATAGCAGAAGCAGAGGTGGAGGGAGCTTCACACGACATCACAAACGGGAAGCCAACTCGAGACTAGTCCTCCAAAGAAGGCAGGAAGCAGCTTATCTATCCTCCCAGGTCACATCTCAATGATCACCCCCTACTTCGTCCAGGTGTGGAAGATGTGGCAAATCCGCACTACCCCCTATAATTCAATTTACACACCTGTAATCCAATTCCCATGCCTGTAATCCACTCCTCAACACTAGGCTTCAATCTCCCAACATTACATGGTTCCATAGACAACCTATAACATTCAAATACATGAGACTTTTGGGAGACATTCTTGATCCAAACCACAATACCAAGAGACAAGCAAATGGCTCCAGTGATAATTTGATATATAGGCTCATCCCTGAGTTCCTGGAAACTAATTCTTATTCAGTTTCCTCCCAGTGTCCCTCTACTCAAATCTTTTCAATGGCAGCATACACTTTTCAAAGAAGATTCTAGTGTAGTTGGCCCAGGATAAATTATTGTCCCATTGACTAGAAAGTGATCTGAAAAATGACACCTGGTGACCAATAGTTGTGATGTGTCTTCCCACATTTTTCATCAGGAGTTTCAATATCCATTGCGGGCCCTTGGCATGTACATTGGAGAAAGTCTCTTATCAGTTTTAATTTTCAATGTAACATGTACCTTTTTCTTCATGTCCCAATTTCTGGACACAATATTTATGTTACTTTTGAAAGTAGCTATTTAGGACTTTTCAAGAGTCATCAAAAACTCCTTTTCCTACATAACTCTTTTATTTTGATATTATCTAGTTCAAGAAGATATCGTGACATTTTGATATAAAACATAGTATTTTCCTGGGATGCCAAAATATCAAATTTGAGTTTTATTTGGCAATCGAAAAATAAGGAGAGCTGCCTAAATTTCTCTATCTCTAAGGTTCAAGGACTCTATCTCTTCAGGAAGCACTCAGCGAAGTCTGTGGCAATTTTGAACATGGAAGGAATATGATAAGAGATTTGTTCCACGTTCTTTCAGCACATGTATGTCAATCAAAATCAAAACAAAGAAAACTTCTTGATAATTTTAACATTGATTTTTTAAAAAAAATAATCTCAGATGGAGAAGGTCATGTCTAGCTTATTCATTAATTTTAGGCAATATAAATATTCCAATTCATCAAATACTGTTTTTCATGTGTCACTAAATAAAATTAATAGAATAAATATTTCTCCCTGCATGTAATTTATACTTCAGATGCAATACACTATTTTGTCACTTTTTACACTCTAGAAAGGCATAATTTTCATAGAGAACACAATTACTAGTATGACACATTTCTTTGAGTCTGCTAAAATGTTTATTATCCCCTGAATAGCATATGTACCTCTCTAATGGGTGTTATTGCCCCCATTCATTTTCTAAATCCACCTGTTTGAATTAATTTTTTAAAGACACCAATAACCTCATTTCACGCCATTGAAGGAAAACATCCAATAGAGTGTCTGCACTTAAGGAAATCAAATGAAATGCATCGGGATCTCAACCTCTCTTGCATTTCACCGCTACTCTTCTCCCTCTGAAGTGTCCTGACTCTTGCTGGACAGGTCACTGTAGCTCAAGCATGAGTGTGCATGCCTTAGAACCCAGTCAAGTTCAAGCTTTAAGGCTACTCTTTCTTGTCTAGGCCTTCAAACAGACTTCATAGTTTAGTTTCCCTATTTTTTTTTCTTTACTTTGTTCAGAAAGACCTCCACAAAAGAAGAAGATGAGGAGGAAGAGGAGGAAAAAGACTGGGAAGTGGAATAGAAGTAGGAAGAGGAAGAGGCCCTGGGCACTTTCATTGCTTTCCCTTATAAAAAAAAAAGGAAGAAGAAAAAAATACCCTATTTTTGAAGCCCTCTCTTCCATTTGCTTCTCTTTCTGATGTGTGACTCACCTCATAAAGGTTGAAATCAATTCTTGTTTCCTTCATCAATAAACACACAATATCTACTACCTCTACGGCCTCTACTCTTAAATTCTCCTTTTGCTTAAGTTTTAAAATAATGTGGTGCTTTGCTTTTATGTGCTCATGGAAGCCTGGTTAAATAACCGAAAGCACAGAGAATATGTATACACACATATCCGAGTCCATATATTAGTGTTTCAAAACAGCTTATCATTTAAGGGATTTCTGTCTACATCATGCACTTTTATATTTCCTTTTACATTGATTTTTTTCAATAAGTCCAGATACTTCATTTTAGCTCATCATAAGAATTCCTAAGTGAAAGCTAATATTTCATGTATTATTTGATGTGACATAATTGTAAATTTCAAAAATATTTAGAATTTGCTAACTATATATTGTACTACACATATCCCAACACAGGGGAGTAGAAAAAACAAAATCTTTTTTCCCACTATAAATTGGCAACACAGATACTGTGGTGTTGACTATTATTAATAGGAAGAAGAATACATGTTCATCCAGGGGATACAGCAAACCATTTAGTCAAATTTAGGGGTGTATTAGGTTCAGAAACTTCCAAGTTTTGTGGTTTTTTTTTTTTCCCAGCATGGTTTGAAAAGAACCACCACATGGTAGCTCTTGGCCTTATTTCTATTTTATAATTTCAGGTGGGACAATACTTGAGAGGCAAATACCTGTCTCTGTCTAAACTGATTCAGTACTTCAATTCTGTTAAGATGTTGGGACAGGATTGAGTGAGTAGGTACTGGAAGGAAAAAGTGATTTATTTAGAGCAGTAGTAGTTCAGCTCTTGGACTCAAACACATGGACATGTTTGGACATGCTTATAGATGAACCTTTGCTTGTGCCAAGACTTGTAGAATGCTACGTGGAACTAGTCTCATAAGCAGAATCTGGTTAAAACCTTAGAATCCTAAGAATTAATGCTTCTTATAGCAGCTTAATTTTTTTTCTGAATTGCAGTTCATTGACTCCAACATTTGATCACTTTTGTTAAACAGGACATGCTAGTCTATGCTTCAGAGTTTAAAAATTTAAAGATGAAGTCTAATTTTACACTTCAGGTTTTAAATAGCTTGCTGGGTAAGAAAAAAAAAAACAACAAAGTGACATTATGTCATCTGAAGTGCTCTGACCTATGTTCACTTCATAACCAAACAGCTGGTAGATCTAACATTCGCCAAAAGGATACACAGAACATGCAACCATTTCTAAATTGCATGAGAAAAGAACCCCGGTGAAACAATGGGGCTCTCTACTCCGAAGGATGAAAGCCCTGGGTCATAGTTTGTTAAAGGTAGAGCCTTCCGTTTCACAGGCACAAGCAAGCAACATCTAGTCGTGTATCAATTACCTAGTAACTGGTTACTTTCATTCTTTACTAATAAAAACAAATCACAAGAAGAAAAATAGATTTCTCGGTACAAGTCATGGGAGAAGTGTGTGCCATACGCCCTGTATGACAATCACTCTAACACTGGACCCAATGAATCTTCTTTTTATTAAGATTCCGTTTAGGTTGAGAACTTGCCATTTCAGATTTTGGACATAAGGTACTATTCTGTGCTATCTCTTTAAATCAAATTATCTTTTAAAAACTGAATCACACTGATATTTCTCTACATCAGTTGGGAGGGGAAAAAAACTTTTGAAGAACAGCTGTTAGTCAATTTAGATCTATAGTGGCTTTCAGAATATTATTTTGTCAAAAAATGTTATTAGGACAAATTATGAGGTTAGAATTGTGAATTGGACAGAATATTCTCTACAGAACTGAAGCCACTAGCAATAGGAAAAAGAAAACGATTCTATGAAGTATTATTGCTTTCAACTAATAAAATAAATCTGAGACTTTTCTTTTAGAGAGTGGCAAACCAGAAATAAAGTTTTTCTGGTAGGAGCTACCACTCAGTTTATGATTTTTTTAATCATTTTATTTACTTTATTTTCTAGTCAAGCTTATTTTGAAGTGAATAGAAAGGATTGATTTCATACTAATATCATTCATGGTTAGTTCTAAATCTCTGCCTAAGTCAAACTGGGTATTCGATATACCTACTAATGCTATAAGATTCTGCTACTGTCAGAGGATCACTTTGATATAATGAAAGGATATAACTTCCAAAACCAAACTTGGCTTGAATCCTGACTCCAATGAATCTGACCAGCCATTCCCTCCAGATCTCAAATTTTAAAATACATTAATGAAGAATAATGACAGGATTTACTCCTTGAAATTTTGTTACTTTACAGAATGATTTTTTTTTTTCCTTCTATACAATGTCTCTGTATGTTGCTCAGGGCTCAGGGTAACTTCCTGCCTCATTCTAGAGTCATTAGGACTACAGAAACATGTCCCCAAGCCAGACTGGTATAAAAAATTGATACATAATTTTCACTTTGCTTGTGATGAAATAGTTTGCACCTTGTCAATGATTTCAACAAGAAAAAGTGGAGACAAAATATTGGAATTAAATATTTAATATAGAGTCCAAAGATGGAATTTATAGAGTTTGTGAACTTGGGTGGAAAAACATAATCATCAGTATTTACTTCAATGCTAGACCCTATTCACACTATTGCTGGTAGCATATATGATATCAACAATTAAATTAAATATTTACACTTCATTTTAATTTATTGTACCTTAGAATATTATTTATGATTATCCTAATGAATAATTACCTTCATATATCAATTTGTTTGTGTTAAAGATCCTAGAAATTTGGTCAAGCATTATTATATATGTTTCCGTATGGTTGCTTTTTTTGGGATGGTTTTAAAATTTAAATCTGTGGACTTCAAAGCAGATTGGTCTTGATGATTAAGAACATCAATAGAATTCACCCTGTCACTTAAAAGCCTTAATAATACAGACTGACCTCTCCCTAACAGAAAGACACCTGTCAGCAAGTGACCTTTGAACCCAACCTCTAACATATGTGTTTCCTTGGCTCTTCAGTCCGTCTGTTTATCCTCCATATTTTGAGTTTGTTAGCCACTGGAGTTCCATAAGCCGGTTCTTAATACAGTCTCTGTCTCTGTCTCTGTCTCTGTCTCTCTCTCTACCCACATACACACACGGACACACACACACACACACACACACACACACACACACACGCACACACATACACACACACGCACACAAACAGAGGCACTCCATGCTCCACAGTTGCACATACATACACACACACTCCTGGCTGGTTTTGCTTCTCTGGAGAACCCTTATTAATACATCCTACATCAAAATTATAGTAGTTATTAGCTCTGCTACTGGATTTTTCTATTTAATGCAAAGCAAAGAAGTATATGTATTAAATTCTAAATTTTAAAATATGCATGCATTTTGATGGTATATCAATATGATTCATTTTATAATTGTATTATGTTACTTTATGTGTATATTTTTCTGAAAGGCTCTCTGGAAATTTTATGAGAATCACAGAGCTGTCCATATCAAAATGGTTGTTAATAATCTCTAGTTTAAAGGCATCAGAGATTTTAAGGATTGAGATCCCAAAATGTAGGAAATAGTACAAGAATGAAATTAATTCTCCCAATCCATTTTCTCCTTCATGTATTTATGTTTTTTTAAAAAAATCTTCATGTAAAACAATATAAGAAATGAAGGATAAGTGAGCTTAACAGTAGACCAGAGATTTGAACTCTCTTGTCATAATAGAAGAATACCACACATTTTGCAAGACCCATAGAAGAGACAAGGCTTCAGTTGGTAACGCGAAAGGGCTGCTTCACAGAAAAAGAGATGAAGCAGAGATTACTAAACTTTATAAAGTCATAAGCCACTTGTGTGAAGGGAAGGATTTGTAACTTTGCACAAAATGCTCAAGATCAATGTAAACATTATGTATTGCATATATATATATATATATATATATATATATATATATATATATATATAATGGGGAAATATATAAAAAATAAAAAATCAGCAATAAGCAGGTGCATATCCAATTATGTCGACAACTACATTCCATGAAGTGAAATTGCAAATGAAAGACAGACAAAAAAAATCTCACGTACTTATTAAAATCAAAAATTTTAAAGTAAAAGAATTAGAACATAACCACTAACAACTACTCTGATGCCATGGGATGTATCTGGCAAAATTACCATTTGACCTAAAAAAAGTATCATTAAAGTTAAGGAGAAATATTTCCTTTAAAAAAATACCTAAATCAGGAAAAAATAAATGTGAAGATCTTGTACATATTGAATAGCAAAGATAAATACTATAAAATTTCAATATTAAGGGATTAATACAAAAGTCTAGAGAAGGAGTTGAACAC
Source organism: Ctenodactylus gundi (assembly GCA_004027205.1). Classification (NCBI taxonomy): domain Eukaryota; kingdom Metazoa; phylum Chordata; class Mammalia; order Rodentia; family Ctenodactylidae; genus Ctenodactylus; species Ctenodactylus gundi. The sequence goes on from PVKB01002556.1 coordinate 79,868, forward strand.
TGATATTACTAAAAATATAGAAAACTAAAAAAATGAAAATACGTGTCATACTTTAGATTAAAACATCAACCATTTAAGGTATTACTTTTCTTAATTTGATGAATGCATGCATGTTTCTGATGAAAATCTTGATGGTTATTTTATTTTTATCAGAAATAAGATTTTATTTGTAACTATTAAAAATCTGAATTTTAAACAGAGTCTTAGATTGGTAACTTGTATCCAACAGCTTGTTCAACTATAGCACTGGTCTCATTCCCAGTGGCTTTTCCTGAACTACTGGCGGTTATTTTAAAATAATGTATCTATGTGTGTGTGAGTGCAGAGGATAAGAGATGTTTACAGTCCAACTTCACAATTCACAGTGATACACAAGGTGTACAGAATAGAAAATGCAAGCTTAAAAGATGAAAGAGGTTTGGATAGCAAACACACGTACAATACATCAAGGTGTACTACAACGTAGCAGTGATGAACAAAATGTGAGAAAAGGCAAAACAGAACAAAGGTAGAAACAAACACACAACAGTCATATAATTTTTTATAAATGTGATAGTACACTGTAATGGAAACTGAATACATTTTTCAATAATTAGTACTGAGTCTGGGTAGGAGGATAATGATTCAGTTTATACTTCCTCTGCAAAACACACCTCTCCCCCCCCCCAAAAAAAAAAAAACCTCACAAGAGAGGTATAGCTAAAACTTAAAAGGAAAATGAGGTAATTCCAGGAAAAAAAAAAAAAGGGCAAAGTTCGTCACTTTGAGGTAGGCAGGTTCATAAAAGCACTAATTGCATAGAGGTTAGGTTTGGTAATGTTGGAATAAAGAACTTAGCCTTTCATCAGAAAAACACTATGAGAATAAAGAGAGCCAGTGTTATAGTTTGGCTTTATTTATTCATTCATTTATTTACTTATTTGCAGTACTGGGGACCGAACCTAGGACCCTTGCACTGAGGTGAAACTCCAGCACACTACCACACTTTTAAATTCGAGGCAGTGTTGTTAAGTTGCCCCGGATTGGCTTGGTCTTTCAAGCCTCCTGATTCAGACTCCTGTAATCTAATTTGCAACCTGAATATCCATGCGAGATACCTTTTCTGAAGGCCTGGTGGACCTGTGGAAGTATTGAGAGGCAGCAGGACCTTCAGAAGGGAGGCCCTAATAGAAGGAAGTCCCAGAGGGTGTGACTCTGAAGGGGCTGTGAGAATCTAACCCTTCCTCTGCATCTTCCTGATTGTTTCCCAAGAGTTAAAAAGAGTACAGCTTCCTCTCACTCCACCTTCCTCCACCATGAACTTCCTACCTACAGACCTGAAAGTAGTGGGAAAGATATGGACTGAACCTTCTGAAATGACGAGCCAAAATGTTTTCTCCCTGATCAATGTACATTGATTTTCTCAGGTCTTTTTTTCATATTGATAGGTAACTAACAAAAGCACCCACAAAAATGACATTTATATTTATGATAAAATGCTAACATAAATTCTCAAAAAAAAAACGTGAAAAGAATATTTATCTCAGTTGATTATAGGGCAGAATGTTGACCATTGCCAAAGATAATATTCATATAGCCAAAGAAAATATAAAAGAGTACCTAAACACTTAGCCATAAAAGATATTAATGTTAATATGTTGAAATATAAATATTCCATAAAGGCTAAAGCAAAATAATCAGACAACACCAAGTTTTAGCGTGGATAGGGAGCAACTGAACTTTCATATGGTGCAATGGAGAGTATAAACTGCTATAACTTCAAAAAATTATTTGATATTACATTCGGGAATTCAACAATTTTCCCAGGTATAGATATAAGAGAAATACCTTTCCAAAAATAATATGCAAGAATAATTATAAAATTATATTAAACAAATGGTATAAGCCCTAAGCCACCTACAGAACAATGAAATGTACAAATATACAAGTACGTGAATGACTCTCACACTAACACAGGATGAATATGCTTTTTCCGAAATGCTTGAGGTAAGAAGTATTGAAAATTTGGGGGGATTTGGGAATATTTGAAGATCCATAATGAGATATTTTGAGGATACCCAAGTCTAAACATAACATTTATTTGTTTCACACATACTAGAGTCTGAGGGTAAATTTACACAGCATTTTCAGTGTGCATATATTTGGACTCTGACCTGCTGCATGAAGTTCAGTGAGAAATTTTCCACGTGTGTAACCTCAGCAGACTTCAAAATGTTTCAGATTTTGGAGCCCTTTAGATTTGGGTTTTTCAAATTAGTTGTGCTGTGTCTTTAAATTTAAGTTAAATAAGCCAGGCACAAAAGAGCAGATCCAGTATTAGTCCAAGTATATGAATTTCTACAATATCCAGAATTAATACTTGATATTTCAGGACCAGATAAAATTGCTATTTGAGTACACAGATACGAGTTATGTGTTAGCCTTAAAGCAAAGCATAAAGAGAGGGTGGTGAAAGCAGTTATGTTCATTTTATGAAAACTAACCAAGCTGTACAATTATGCTTTCTCCATTTTTCTGTATGTGTGTTATGATTAGAAGTTGGTGTACATACACACAAATTTTGAGCTGCCTATACATAGCAAATACTCAAGAGATATTATCCGTTATTTTGGAGAGGAAACATTTGTGAGATTAATCCCCTACTCTCCAAAATATGGAAATCGACTGTAAAACATGAAGTCAAGGTGGCCACAGGAACACTGGAGACAAAACACGGGCATTTTAACTAACCAGCACTGTGCTTGGGATAAAGATGAATCTGGGCCACACATCCAAGTATTTTATCTGTTTTTAGAGGCCACAGAACATCACCGAAGAAAAACACATTTGAGTAAAACTTATTGGTGTATTAGTATACCATACCAAATTACATATTCTGAAGAGTATTCTGACACTCCTAGTTCATTGCCCCCTTTACAAAGAGAACTCTGCTGTGGCCAGATCGTTCTCTGGGTTGTTGTCATGCAAACATCAGTACAAAGAGAACTTAGAAAACGGCAGCATTGGAAGGAAGGAGACTCAGAAGGAGGGTGTCCAGGTGGTGCCTTGTATCTTCTGTAAGAACTTCTGTAAGAAGTTTGGAGATGAAATTTGCTTCTTAAAAAAATTAACATTAAAAGGGAGACAAGTAGATTATTCAGAACCAGTAGCTGGCTCAAGAAATGTTTTTGATGTTTAAGCTCAGAACACTAAGACATAACTACTGAGTTAAATGTCATACGGTCAGGAAAGTGTGAAATAGGAGGGCTCAGTAATTAAATTGCTTGCCTAGGAAGCTCTAGGCCTCAGGGTCATGTGTCCCAACACTGCATAGTAGTACTTCGGAGGCAGAATTAGGAGGACTGTCTTTAGTTCAAGGTCAGCCTGGGCTACATCCTGAGTTTAGAACCAGCCTGAGCTATAAAGGATAATCCTGTCTCAAAAAAAAAAAAAAGTGTTAAGTAGAATACTGTAGATCTTCAATCTGTCGATGGGAATGTTTTCCTAATTTGCTAATAAAGAGCACAGTTATTGAAACTTGCTGAAGGTACTTTCCTGGCAGAAATCCCATCTGTTGAGAAAACAATTTGAGCTTGGAAGCTAAAACACAATTATTATGTTCTCTTATAAACTAAATTCCTAGAAACATTCTCTTTCCATGTTGAGTAAATTAAGCAGTGGCAGACTACATATGAATTTCTAAACTATGCAGAATAAATACTTGATATTTCAGGTCCAAATAAAATTTCTGTTTGAGTACAGGGATAATAATTATGTGTTAGCTTTAAAGGAAAGCATGAAGATGGTGGTTAAAACAGTTATGTTCATTTCATGAAAGCTCTCAGCCCTGACTACCTACGGCAGAAGAGAGATGACCTTGAATTCACTCTGTTTCACTCAAGACTGATCTGAAGTTACTGATGAGACAGTTTATTTTGAACTTCTCTCTTACTAACTTCCAAGCTCCTCAGCTCTTTATTGATACGAAAGCTCAGTCACCTGGCGAGAGCTCTCTAGGCTATGCCTTTTCTCCAACTACTTATAGAGCCACAGAAGGCTCTGGAACAATACTGTAGTATAAGAATTTGCTCTATCTTTTCCCAAAACATAAAATATTTTAATGTCTCTAAGTACTGTTGTCTTACTACCTATTGATATTGAAAATTGTCTACCAGTTACTGGACATAAGTAACCAATGTATCATTGTCTTCTCCATGATCAAGAGGAAGGCTGAAAAGAATGGGTGTCTCTTCTGGGTTTCCAGAGAGCTCTACAGTAGTTGTGATTGCAGAGATCACCACTTCCCTAAAAGACCCAGAGGGAATCTACGGCTGACCACTTAGCAAACACAGAGTTCAGCAAGAGAAGAGTAAGCCATGTTAATTGCAGCCACGTGGTCTACCCAGGAATGCTTCTTTGAACAATTTAGTTTCATGTGAGTGCAGTGTAAACAATCTCCATTTATAAAAGATAGTGCCTAGCATTTTACCAAAAATACTGATCTCCAAAAGAAAGAGGAAAAGGGATTGGGAACAACAGGTCTTCTCCCTCCTGCCCCTAGGCCTCTGGGCAGAAGCAGAAAGAGAATGAGCCTGTTTTTCCATTCCTTCCTTCCTTCCTTCCTTCCTTCCTTCCTTCCTTCCTTCCTCCCTTCCTTCTTTTCTTTTTTCCTTCTTTCCTTCATTCCTTTTTCCTCTCCCTTGTTCCTTTCTTCCATTTTTTAAAGAAAAATGAAAGAAGTAAAGGAAAGAAAGAGAAAAAAAAACCCTTAAATTTCCTTTTGCTTTCAAGCCTATTTTAATATGAATTTATTGAGTAGAGGTGGCTGCATGTTAAGGTTTATAGAATGATCAGTTTCAAATTGACTTCCAGTGTCGTGATTTGGCCTAACGCATGGTGAAGCTTTCAGCTTAAGCTTAGGATGTGAAGTATCTGCCATTTGTTCCTTCTAGAGAACCGGCTGCAATTCTGAGGCAAGAAAAACTCTCTCAAAACTCAGTTTAATGCCAGGCATGCTACCACACACCTTTATCATAGCTACTCAGAGGGCTGAAAGGTTGAAACTTTGAGGAAGATCTAACGTTAAAAATACAAAAGCTCTGAGGTGGTAACTCAGTAGTAGAGATCCCTAGAAAACAAATCTCCAGTGCTGAGAAAACAAAAGCCTTAGAACAAAACCGTTACAATAAATAAATAAATAAATAAATGAACTTCTCTCTTCCTATTTCCAGAATACAAACTCTGCACCAGAAAATATTTCACTCCCAATACACATTTTTCAATTGTTGTATCTTGAGGGTGGGGAGTGTAGGGGCATCTAATAGGTAAAGGCCAGGTCTACTGTACACACCCTTGTCAAGCGCAGGACAGCAGAACAGCGTCCACAACCAATAGCATTATCACTGAGAACCCCTGGGCTAAAATATACTTCTGTGCTCCTCCCCCAAATTAAAATAGAGTTAAAAAGGCATATCTCAAAGAAACCTGAAGTCCTGTAAACCCCTTGTCTATTTGGTAATGATGAACAATAATTCTAAAACACAGCTAGCATTTTTTTCTGGGGCTTTATAAGAATGGTGTGTATCCTTTTTGTGTGGTCCGGGGAGGGGCAGTCCTGGGGATGAAATTCAGGGACTTCACGTTATGCCCCATTTTGAGACAGACTCTTGCTAAGTTTGTAAATTGCCTAGGCTGGAGTCAAACTTGCAATCCTCCTGCTTCAGCCTCCCGAGGAGTGCTTGAGATTAGTGATCTGAAACCACCAGGTCCACTTTATTGTCAAAAAAGCCTAGGTGGTTAATTTCACTTATATTCAAATATACTATTTCTATATTCTAACATAATTAATGTACACCTGTTTCTCAGTTCAATAAAAAAATTAATTACTAAAATGTCTCCAGTCTCTTTTTAGCCAAGTCAGCCTGCTCAGTTTCGACAGGTTACCAAAATTTGACAGTAATCTGAAACCTCACATGAAAATCTGAAAGGATAAAAATCCAAGTAACTGGAAAACTCTATAAACACCAGGCCAGGTGCTAAAGCAACCTAGAGGTCAAGCACGCAAATTGACATAACAATTTAAAATATGCTATTTTGTCAGAGCGAGTGACAGTTCTGTTGTGTCCACAAAATCACAGACTTATCTGAATGCTAAGTTCCTTGTCAAGGAGTCATTTTGCCATTCCTTTAAAAAAAATTTTTTTTGCCTTGTGTCATGTAAGATTCCTTGAAGCAACTAAAAAAAATAACAGTCATAATCCATTTGATTTTCTGCCTTTCTATGAGAAAAAAAAAACTTTTGACAGATGATAATAGCAACTGCTGACAATCATCCATGAGAAGCCATCATGCTTTTACATTAAATACAAAAACAGTTGTAAAGTCACAAGGGATAGGACTTTTGACACATAAGAGACAAATATATAATCCTCAGAACTAAGTCACTGTTGGGATCTGAGCAAGTGCAACAAAGCGCAGCTGCCTTTAGGATCTCACAAAGTCAAACTAAAGCTATCTTTGATATCTGGAACCTAATGCATGTTCCACCCTAACGTGCCAAGCTCGCATCCAGAAGCCCAAGTTAAACTTGCAAACATCAGGGACTGTGCGTGCTCAAAGAAAATGGCCTTTTTTATCATACTGTCTCCTTTAATTAAGGCCAAGAGGAGCCTAGAAAACAAATAAAAATACCCTAAAACCTAGTTAATTAGAGTCAAAGTGCAATTTTGAGCCAAAAGGGTTTGGGTACCAGATGTCTATATCTCATTAAACCTGCACGAGAGCTAAGCATGTGTGAATCTTCAAAGAAAACCAGTAAATTGTCCCGATTACCTGTCAATTACCTGTCAATATGAGGAAGTCATCTGCAAGGGCTACTTCCTTAACGGCCTAAGGGGTTCCCTCTTTCCGTTGTTGACAGGTAATCAGGACAGTTCACAGATCATTCTTTTACTACAGCTAACTCTGTTTAGGGACTTTTACTTCAAGTTATCTAACCAATTTAGCAACCCGAGGTACCCTTGGGACCCAATTTCTACCGCAAATTATACATATTTTTGTACTTGGGATTAAATGACTGATCTTAATGGGAGAAATCTTATCTAATAAGGCTGGGGAATAGCAGTAACCTCAAACTCCATGCTATTCTGAATGATCCTGGTATCAAATTAACAAGGTCTAATAGCTTACTGTTTATTTACCCAATTAGTAATACACTGGCCTTTTGACTTTTGCCTAAATGTATTTTTCTCTATTTGTCCTAATTTCCCCATGGGAAAAAAGAAACAAGGTAGACAGAATTAGACAGATCATTCTCTATCCTCCCGTGTCCTTCCCCTCACACGCGTGTGCGAGCGCACACACACACACACACACAAACACACATACACACACATGCATACATGCATGCGCACTTACATAGACAGAGAGAATAAAAAGCTCTATTTATACCTCTGCCTAGGTTTCGATGCCTGATAATCTGTTTATAAGACCACGTTTTAAAAATGATTTTCATCTTTATTGGCATTTACTATACCTGTAGATTTTCCTACTTAATTCTACATTTCTGCAATTGTTTTTTGAAATTTTTTTGTATTTTATTATTTTGGTACTGGGGATCCAACCCAAAGTCTTCATACTGAACTACATCTCCATTTTGCTTGTTTTTAATTTCGAGACAGGGTCTCTTTAAGTTGCCCAAGCTGAGCTTGTACCGGCAATCGTACTGGCAATCCTTCTGCCTTCGCCTCCCATATCGCAGGGCTTGCAGGCCTGTGTTACCAGGTTGGGTTCTGCGGTTATACTTTGTACTTTCAATAATCTAATCGGTTTTCCAAATCAGCCATACGTGAAGGCACAGGTAACATGCTATGAACATACTTAGAGGCAGGCAATATTTATTTGTAAGTTGACAGCAATGATGATGGTGGTGGATAGCGACTCCATTAGAAATTTCACATATGATTTGATTTAATCCTTTCAGCAATTATATTTGGTAGATCATATCATTCTAAATGTATAAAATTCATGTAAGTTACTTATTTAAAACCACATATCTAAAAAGTATAAGAGGCAGGGCTAAAATTCTTTTTGCCTGACTTTCAGTCTTCGGTGGCCTTGATGACTTTTACGTATATGGTAAATTCGGTAACCTTTACTTGATCTCTCTAATTTTTTTCAAACTTTTAGGTATCTTTATTCAAAGGAGTAAAAGAAGACAGAACATTCAAAATAATACATCATATATACAACTGAATGAAAAATGGCATTTTGAGCAGTAACTGAACTTCAAATTTGTTTCCCTTTAAACAATGGAAAGGCATCACTTACACTAAGTAATTTCTACTAATCGATATATTTACAAATTGAGGGGCTGGAGGAATGGCACAGTGGTTAAAGTGCTTGCCTTGTAAGCACAAGGCCCTGGGTTTAATTTCCCAGCACCACATAAAACTGAATGTGGTGAAACATGACTGTAATCTCAGCACTTGTGAGGCTGAAGCCGGAGGATTGCTGTGAGTCCAAGGCCAGCAAGAACTACATAGTGAGTTCAAGACCAGCCTGGTCTACAGAACAAGACATGCTTTCTCAGAAAAAAGAAGTTTTTAATTTTATAAGTAGTGTGCTTAATGTTTAGTCTTCCAAAAAGCTATAAAGATTATTTGCTCAGACTTTGAAATATGTGATGATTCAAAAAATTAATTAAAACATAAATTTGATCTAAGTGACATAAGAATATTAATGAGCATAAACTTTTACAGTTAGTTCAGGTAAATAAAAATGACTGAAATTAATGCCCCTTAGACTCTCGGATACTGAGAAAGCTAAGCTCAATGAATGGAAAGCTCATCCACTGTGTACTTTCATAAAAGAAATTGTACTAAAACTTGAAGGGGAAAGCATTCAATAACTTTCATATTTAGCTTCTAGCTTTTTGGTACATATAGTTTGAATCCATGCCAACCAAACGCATTACTCAGTATTGATTATAGTGATTTTCTCATCAAAGTTGAGTGAAAGCTATAGATAAAAAGTTTGCATATATTTTATCTCAAACACTCAAACAGGGCAGATACATGCATTCATCTTGGAATATACTTTAGGGTCATTTTACCAAGTATAATCCACAATAAATAGATTGCATCGTTTCTGCAGTAGTGTGAAAGATGAGACCCTCAGAAAAAAGAATCCAATATGGTCAAAATTATTAGTTTGATTGTTTTGTTTTGTTTTTATCCTCATGACCCGGCTGTTTATGCTTGAGAGGGGCCTTCGTGGTAAAGATGCTTTCATTTTCTCTGAAGCACACTCTGCCATAACATCTTTTTGTCAGCCTGTTCTTTATAAATCAAAAACTACACATAAGTCAGGAATACCATGGCAGTTGGAAGATTGTCTTAAAAATAAAGGCATTAACAATTCCAAACCCCTTTAGCTTTCAAAGATAAGTGGTGGTATTTAATTTTTGTCTCTCACAATCCCACTGTTAAGAGGGCACACCCTAACAGGAAATCTAATATCAGAAAGTAATTGTTATGTAGTTGGGCCTTATTAAGTAAGCTTTCTTATTACTCTTATGCCAACTAAGAATTAGGACAAAGGCACTTTTCCAATTGCCTTTCAGTGCTCCCTCTGGGTAAAAAAGGAGCTTAATTTCCCCCTAGATAAAATACCTTAATATCCCATACGTATATTGAGGACTTTTGCCATTTTAATTTTAGCTGTCTGATAAAATGATACCTAAAATTACAGAAGACAAATCAAATTATGATGATTTATCATCTAGTGATAGAAAGTCTGAAAGACAATAATCCTACCCAATTAAGTCATCTGAACTACAATACTTCACTGTATCTTATGGTTCCACAACTTACAAAAAGTGGATTTGAAACAATCGATTTCCCCTTCATGGGAGCTCCAAACACCTGTTGCATTTTGTTCTTCTCTAAGAGTATTCCCTGGTGGCTAGGAGAGGTGGAAAATGCGGCCATTTGATTTGAGTCCCCCTGAGTTCTCGTAAGGATGAGGTCAAAGGTTGAGACCTAAACAGACCAGTTAACTTCAAACGAAGAAGACATCTGTTCTTTACTCAGACAGTGTACGTCCAATAATCCTGACCAGCTGTCTCAGAAGCTTCTCAATCACAATAGGGATCAGTTGCAACTCCAGACAGCTCGTTGGTTTCGGGCAAACATATCACCAGGACAGGTAACAGGGCCCAAAAGTCAACACTATACGGATTTCTTAGCAATTTTAATGCAAAGAGAAGAAATAGCTTTTTGTAATTTTTTGCCTTTGTCTCCACAAAGCTAGTCAAAGCATCTACTCCATGAACAAAAATCAGTTACAATATTTAACACTGCCTGCAGGACAAACAATATTTCAACGCTGTATATTTTCCAGCTGTCAGGAAGACAAAGCTTTCCTGTTCTGTCTTATTGCCCTAGTTTTCAATGGCATTCAACATTTGAATCAAATTGGCTTTTGAAAAACCTAGGAAATGTTTATTTATCCTCTTTACCATGAACTAAAGCAGGCCATTCACCTTGTGACAGATGGACGACAAAAGAATCAGGAAGTTAAATGACTCACCCGGAGAGACAGTCTATCAGCAAAAAACACGACACTGGGACCTGGGTCTCTCAAATCCCAATTTTTTATTGGGCCCCAAGCTCATTCAAAACCGTTCATTATTTAAAATACATTTTGAGTTTGGCATATTACATTTTCCCTAAAGTCTTTTTATTGGAGAAAATTTCTGAAGATCTGACAAGAGACCACAGGCCAAAAGAAAAAGACATTGTTGCAACTTAGAGTTGGAACACATCTAGTTCTATGTTGTCTTCCACGATGTTATCTGTGACTGGCTTTTCAAAATATTGAACAAATCATCCTCAACAGATCAAAAATTATTTAAAATTTTGTGTTGCTTCCCTACCAAATTTCCTACCAAATAATCCAAAGCTAATTAATCCCTAGCTGGGTTCAAATCCTATTTTTCCTTCCTCTAAGGAGACCAAAAATCAGGCATTAATTTTTTCATGCTCAAGTTAGAAAGTGCGAAAGAGAGAAAAGTTGTAATAAAGTACGCATGTCATAACCATATGCTGAGATAAAATTTAGGAGCAAGTGTTGACTCACTTAAACAATGATAGGTATTGTTAGAAACAATGAGAAAGTTAATTTAAATTATGAGTGACACTCATCCCATACACCAATTTGCAATTTAAAACATATAATGTGTAATTATTAATCAACACACACAGAATTTAATGGTTAACATTTCTGTATTTGATCTTTGAATCTCTTCAAATAGGATTTCAATCCTCAGCATCACTTTAAAAGTGTGAGAATATTTTTCTTATCTGTTGCAGCATTTTTAAGCACTAGTATTTTATTCTACTTTACAATTTTTCCCCAGATCATTTAACTTATATTAGGGTGGCTTTATGAAATTCTGCCACCTTCAAATAAACGCAGCTAAATGCTTCTATGGCCTTAAGTCTACCAGGTAATTCTAACGGCTGTTAGTGTTCTCTGTTTGTTGTGGTATCTGGGTAAAAGGACAAAGGACATACAAATGGCAAATGGCAAAGTATTTCCAGAAAGAAAACGAAAAACATTTTTCTCATACTCATTAAACCCTATCTTTCTATATCAATGCTTCAATCAGGCTGCAGGAGAGGTCAGAAGTATACCTAAAAAGGGGAGACAATATAGTGTAAACCCAATATTTAGGGGGTTTTTTTGCAGTAATATGAATTTCCTCATAAATACCCTATCTTTGAGGAGTTCAACTCATATGTTAACTTCAAAAAACAATTTTACATAAGACTTGCGGGAAATGTACAATTCAGCATAAGTATATGAATATTTCCATTTAAATATTTCAGCTATGTACTCATTTATGAAATAAATGCTTATTGATATTGAGAATTAAAAGCCATTTTTGTTTTGAACCAAGAGGGTGACAGATAGATAAAGGACGATTCTGCCAGCTAGTGACAAAAGAAACCTGATGCACATCTTCATTTTGGAAGCCAAAAATCCTCCCCACGAGCAGATCCTCTTGCTCAAATTAAACATAGAGGGTAGACCCCCAAATTCTACTCCATGTCTCTGCAGATACTCTCTGCCTTTTGTGGAGGTTTTCATTCTTGAGATTTGCTTGAAGGCTCTTTGTACTTTAACCTCTGCAGAGCATAGAGGCCAGGCCTTGCATTTAGCCCGGATTCCACACACCCTGTCTGACAAGAGGTGCTGCCCACGAGTCTGGAGCAACTCTCCAGCCCACTTTAGGCAGGATTACCCATTCGACAACAGCAGCACCATGGCCTCTCAGTTATGGCTCCAGAGACAAGAAATGGATAAACATCAAATATATGCTACGAAAATGAATCAAATCTTACAACAATGAAGTGACAAAGGCATCCTAATATAAAGATAAAATAGTTCCTTGTGTTGTGTGTAATTATTAACTTGCTCGTTTCTCCCAGACAGGCCTTTTTTCTTTTCCTAACATGCATGTTGTAACTGCTTGGGATTCTTCTTGTGGCTGGACTTATGTGATCATTATTTGTGAGTCTATGTCCTTGATTAGATTCTGATTCCTTGAGGGCGAAGAACACAGCTTCATCCTGTATTTGCACAGCTGGTACCTGGGAGAAAGCTTCTCATAGGACAGTTCTCAATAAATATAAGGAATCATTCTGACTGGTGTGGATGAGAGTATTATAGTTGGCTGGCTTAATACTCCTGCTTATAATGACGAGAAGACTGTCCAAACACAACTTCAGGCTGCTGTCATATATTATATTATTTAATTAAATATCAAAACAGCCCCCTTGAAGTAGATTTTACTGAAATCATTTCAACGTTGGAATCCGAGGCTATCGAAGTAAGCATTTAGCTCAAGTTGTGAGTGTTAGCAGGGGCAGAATGAGAATTTAAATGTCTTTTTAACTCCGGTACCCATGTCCTTTTAAATACTTTATGCTTATTTTGCATTTGCATTTCAAACTTGAGGATACAGCTAAACTAACCTTTAGTTCTTCTAAATACATCCTCTGAATCTTAATTTCTCAGATAGTGGTCTTATCAGCATTATGATAAGACCCTCTTCAATAAAGTTTTACTAAAGGTTTAAATTTTTTAAATCACGCCATGTCTAAGACTCTCTAGTAATGGTTACCTCCCTTTGTAAGCATCATTTGTCCAGTTGCCCCTCTCTAGTGTTAAGTATTCCCTAAGTACATATTTTTCCATTTTTGAGTTTAGATTGTCTTTATTTTTTCCATTTTATTGATATGTATAAGTGCAAAACAAAGTTTACATTGATCTTGAGTATTTTGTGCACATACACATCACAGCAAAGTTACAAATCCTTTCTTTCTCTCTTTTCAACTCTCCCACTCCCTCCCTTTCCCCTCCAGTTCCCGCTATTCCCCACATTACCTCCTATGAAGTAGTTGTGATCTGGGTCTCTCATATCAGAGAAACCATCTGATATTTCACCTTCTGCTTCTGACTCACTTCACTAAGCATGATGGTGTCAAGTTGCCTCCATTTACCTACAAAAGCCTCCAACCTACCTGTCTTTATAGATGAGTAGCATTCCATTGTGTATAAATACCACACTTTGTAAATTCATTGGTGTGTTGATGGGTATTTAGGTGTCTTCCACATTTGAGGTATTGTTAGTTGTGTTGCTATGAACATGGATATACGTGTATCACTGTTATACTTTTTTAAACTCTTTTGAGAAAATTCCCAGAAGAGACATCACTGACTCAAAGGGGATATTTATTTCCATATTTTGGGAAATTTCCATACTGCTTTCCACAGTGGTTGTACCAGTTTACATTCCCACCAGCAGAGTGGGAGGGCGGGTTCCTTTTTCCCCACAGCCTCACCAGCCCTGATTGCTGTTTACGTTCTTGATATACGTCATTCTCTCAAGAGTTAGATGGTATCTTAGTGATGTTTTGATTTGTATTTCTCTTATGGCTGAGGATGTTGAATTTGAAACCCATTATTTTTTTGAGACAGAGTATCTCTCTGTAGCCACAGGTGAACACTAAATTAAAATTTAAAATTTCAATTGTACTAGCTCCAGACTTTTAAGTGTTCCAGAGTCACATGTACTGACTTGCTACTGCTTTGCTGACTGACTGTTGTATTGGTGAAGCCAGTGTACAGCATTTTCAATCATTGCAGAAATTTCTCCCAAAGAGTATTGGCTTAAAAAGTGTTTGGATTTAGTAAGGCCTATTTCTCCTTGAATGTTCTCCCTCAATTCAAACACCTGTACTACTCTATGATTGATTGATGCTTATTCACTTTATTTGTTCTAGAATCATTGTTATTAAAGCTAGTAGGGAAGTTGAAATATTCTAGAAGTCATTTTGCCTAATCTCACCACTTTGTAGACAAATGCGTTCAGCACTGCGCAATTCATTTCCTGAAAGCAAGCCCAAGACAAGAACAGCTCTTTCCTAAATATAAGTTCACAATGAACCTTCTAGTAATTCATACTGATGAACCCACAACCCCATGTCAATACCAGAAATCACAGAAGCTCTCAAAAAAGAGTGGTAGCAGGTTAGAGAAACAGAATTAAGATATTAACATTGATCCATTAATTAATAATGAGACAGTAGCTATATATTTAAAATAAAATTAAAGTTTTAATGTGCATTGAAGTATGTGCATTGGACTCATTACGTAGAGAGACACACATATCAGCAGATAAAGGTCAGAGACTGGAACACATGCCCATGTTCAGCAAATATCTACTGTGATTCTCCCGTGTAATAGGCACAAAATATACATACAATTATTAGCAAAGTGTGTGTCTAGGTCATACCTAGAAGCTATGAGGCCGCGGGAAAAGCAAACACATAACTAAGATACTGCAAAGCAGGTTGGTATATTCTGCAATGAAGACCAATATTGAATCACGTAACAGAATTCTCAAAGTCATCCATGGAGAATGTAAGGTTAAAAAAAAAAAAAAACTGTATAAGACAAACTCTTGTCCATTCTGCTAGCCAACAAAACGTAGTATGTTCCCTGGTGTGGGAGATCACAGAGAGGCCATGCCAGAACACTAACCCACTGAATCCCCACTCAGGCCTAAGAGCCCTCTGGAGAGTACATTGCCAGAAAGAGCTAAAGGTCCTGGGTCTGGAGGAATAGCACAGCAGTTAAAGTGCTTGCCTATGAAGCGCAAGGCCCTGAGATCAACTCTCCAGCACCACACAAACTGGGCATGGTGGCATACAACTCTATTCCCAGAGCTCAGGAGGCTGAGGCAGGATGATTGCAATGAGTCCAAGGCTAGCCTGGGCTACATAATGAGTTCAGGCCCAGCCTGTGCTGCAGGACATGATCCTGTCTCAAAAAAAAAAAAAAAAAAAAAAAAAAAAAGCCAGTATCCTGACAGGTCCTAACCCTTATGCTACCATCCTCTTCTAGGCTGTCCATCCCCACAACCATGCATTGAAAACGGAGGATGATGGAGCATGGCAACAGGTCTGCCATGAATTCCGTTTAGTGGCAGCTTTCTTTAGAAACAAAGTGAAACTTTTTGGTAAAACGCATGCGAGCATGACTATTGTTTTAAAAATCCTTTACTCTGAGCAGCAATAATTCATACATATATTTGCAGAGTCTGGTGAGAACTATAAAACATGGAATCTGTGAAATAAATAATAAGCATTGTGCGGTTACTATATTAAATTATTATTCAGGGTCACAATATTTCATGTTTTCATTTAAAGATTTTATAGCAAGGTGATAAGGACAGTGTTCTAAGTTGACTCTGGCGCTATTAAATTATGCATTACTAAATGTTTGATAATTGTCAATTACTTAAATCCTAAGCTTGGTCTTTCCACTGGCTTTCAAGGTGACTTCTTTTTTGTTTCTGTTTTAATTCTTATAAATCAAAGCTTAAGGCACTGAAGTGGCACTTGCTATGTACTTTGAAAAGGTCTTTTGATGATTGGTGGGTTAATATCTACACATGTATTGCCATAATTGCCTATAAAAGAGAAAAAACGATTTCAGAAGTTTCTGGCATTCCTGAGAGATTTTCCCCCCAGAACTGTGTGTGTGCGGTGTGTATCTGTGTGTATGCCTGTGTGTCTGTGCATGTCTTAACTGTGATATATTAGCACCCTTTAGCCGTCTGGTGGCATGTTGTCCTCAATGAGTTATCACAAGTATTCACAAAAAAATTGAGCTATTTGTTACTTCCTTCAGAATTCTAGTGAGTAACACATTTAAACTAATGCTCTGTCAAATTTAATAGTTGTAATTGCCTAATTATCTGCTCTAGTGTGATGGTAAAGCCTTTTAACATCTCACTTTCCCCTAAGGAGAATGCATTGCAGTTACTTAGAATACTACCTTCTCGCCTATGAAGAATTCTCAAGCAAATAATTCATTTTGCTCTCAGCTAAATAAACATCATTGCCTTATTCAATAGCTGTTTTTTTTCCACTCTATGTCTCTACCTTGCCTTGTAGGTTTCAGAGATACAAAATTTTCTTAAGTAAATTTTAAAATGGCATTAATAAAAAGGCATTGTTTCTCTGTTCATTGGCTTTGTCAACAAGTTTTATAGCAGCTCTCTATAAATCATTTTCATCTATGCTTCATTCAATATACATATGCCTAGAAATAGATCTTTTATTTCTAATAATTAACATATCCTTTATTCAACATCTAAAGAACTTTATACAACTAATTAACATTCATGACCAGATGACTTTTCATTAAGATGGGTCATCTTCTATTTGAGTGGATTTTTATTTACTTGGTTTGATTCCTACATATTTTTAGCTTAGAGAAGGCATTACCTAACTCTGGCATGCAAAGAACGCTATCGTGGCTTTTTTTTTTTTTTTTTTTTTTTTTTGCCTCTGACTTTAAAATCGGCCTCTGAATTTGTTCTTTTAATATCGAGTCTACTTGAGGATCCAATGTGCTAGTTTCCACAATGAGACAAAGATTTGACTGATAAGAAACAAAAAGATGTCATTGTGCACAATACGCAGAACCATTTTTAACAGAAGATGTCAAAGCTATACAGACAAATCTGACGAAGACAAAAATAGCAAGGTATGTGGCCAATCAGGAGTGGAGATTCTCCCATAATCCATGGTTCTCTATTGAGAACTAGGGCAACTTACCCACAAACAGGGTGAGCAACAGGCATTAGGACAAAGTAATTTCAAAATTCCCAAATGCTTTTCACTGAATTAGACTAAAAAAAATGGTTCATGGGTTGATGAACTACACTTAAGCCAAATCTTTAGATATATCTGAAATTGTCTTCTCCTACTCATGCTCAAAAGTATGTCTTTAGAGTTTACTCAATGAAGGAAATGTGTGTGCATGTGGTGTGTGTGTGTGTGTGTGTGTGTGTGTGTGTGCAAATGTTTGTGTGCTTGTGCTTGCAACACAAGATGTCAAACTGTTCATGTAGTGATGTGTATCTGGAACGTCCTCCAAAAGCCTCATATATCCCTTGATGACATGTGCTGTTAGGTGGTCAGTCCTGGTTAAGAGGGGTAGATTATAGGATTGTGGTAGACTGCATACATGTGGCAAATTACAGGCCTATAGAGTATTACAGGTATGTGGTCTATAAGGATATGTACTCTTAATCCAGTCTCTTCTGAAACAACCTCATTCTTCCTCTTGTAATATTATAAGCAACTGTTCTCCACCAGACCGTTTCTGCCACTGCCAGTTGCCCATGGATGGACTAAAACCTTCTTAAACTGGAACTAGAGAAATCTTTCCTCTATTAAGTTGGAAATGTTTGGTATACTGGCCCAGCAATGACTAACTAAGACAGGAATTGATATCAAGAAGTAGGGTAATTGCTCTGACTTTCCCCAAACACATGTGCTTGCAGCTTTTAGCCTTTAGAATTGGTTTATGGGAGGAATTTGGAAAAGTTTGCAAATACCAGCTGGGTAAGACTTAGCATGCTGTCAGAAGAGCCAGCTCTATGCTGAAAAGCAGGAAAAAATGGTAAGTGAAAAAGATATAAACAGTTAGCAGTTTTGACAGAAAGAAAATGACTGCAAAGTAGGACCAAAGGCACAAGATTGTTGAAGAGAGGAATATTAAAAAAGAAGCCAAGCTCTTGAAATCAGGACTATAGAAACAATATTTTAAGGACATCTCAGAAAATCAGTAAGATCCACCCTTTCCTGATTCAAAAGTGCAAAGGCAAAAGACTTTGCTCTGAGAAATCTGAGCAAAGAGGTACCATACACTGCCAAAAAAGGGAAATGTTTGCCAAAGTTTAGCCACCCAGAGTCGAACCGTCCAAGCACTTGGAGAATGCTGAAGCATGGACCATGGAGGCCCAGTCATACCTTGGCATCATCCGCGTGGTGCTAATTTCACCGGCATACAGAATATAAGAATTGTAGGATTGGGAAGGCTTCCGCAAAGATTTCAGAAAGTCAGGTAAAGTGCCACTGAGAGGGAAGTACCTGGAGTTGTGATAATGAAGATGAAGGTCATTGGAGGTCCCAGAAATCTGGAGATGTCAGAAGTGTGGCTCTTCTGTTGAGGAACACCACAGGCTGTGGTGGAATGAGCCCCAAAACAAACTACTGAATTATGGAGGATTCAGCCAGAGATAATACCACAGGGGTGAGACAATCAATTGCCTCTGAAGCTCACATCTCACTACAGTTCACCCTGGATGCTAGACACAGAGTGACAGGAAATAATGGAGCTACAAGACTTAATGTTTGCCCTACTGGACTTTGATCTTGTTTTGGTCTGAATGCTTTTTATATTCCTATCCATTCCTTCCTTTTGAAATAGGAATATTTACTTTGTGCCATTTTGTATTGAAAGTGTTTAACTTCTTTGAGTTTTACAGGATTTCATAGTTAAGAGTTTGCCTTAATTCTCAGAGGAGACTTTGGACTTGAACTTTTTAGCAGTTCCAGAACTGCAAAGACTTTGGTAATTAGAGAGACTCAATACGTTTTGCATAAAAAAAAGATGGACATGAGTCTATTGGAGCTAGGGGAGGAATGTTATGATTTAGATCTGGAATGTCTCCAAAAGCCTCATGTATTTGGATGTTATGGATTATCTATTAATTACCTGTGCCGTGAGCAGGTAGAGTTGGTCAGAAGAGGCAGATTATGGGCATGTGGTGGATTACAGGTATGTGACATATTATACACTTTCTCTGGTTTCTTCTGAAGGACCCTAGTTCTTCCTCTTGAATAAAAGAGATGGATATGAGCAACTGTTCTCTGCCAGACCCTCTCTGTCATTGTAGTCACCCAAGAATAGAGTGAGACCTTCAGAAAGTGTGAGCTAACATACATCTTTCCTTTCTTAAGATGAAGATGTGAGGTATTTGTCCTGGCAACAGAAAATGTAACTAATAAATTTGATAATGTTGATAGAGTAATAGGCATGACTTTTACCTATCATGCTTAAGTGTTCACTTTGTACATAACCTTTTCTGTGACAATCCCTGATTCCACTCAGTGAAGGATATAGTACCACAGAATAAGATTTTCATCTGGTGTTAGGATGCACAAGACAGCATGCTGCAATCTTTCAGAAATAGAGTAGCACCAAAAAATGAATATTTAAATCACTGTAGAGACTGAACAAAATTCAATATTTTTCTGCAAAGGTTTGTAGTTTAGGGTAAGATTTTTAATTTCCCATGTTTCTTCTGTCTTGCTACAAAATAGGAGGTTATTTTTTTTCTTGTGTCTTCTGTTATATTCCATTTTCTCACAGTAAGAAATTGTTATCAAATTTCAGTTTGAGCCTTTTTGTGTTATGTAGGCAAGTATTAGAAACTGGCCTCAAACTTCCCTTTCAGTGTCACTGGAACTTCAACACCGAAAGAAAACTGTCTGCCAAATTCTGCCAAAGCAAACATCTAAACTATACACATAGACACCTGGCATCACAAGAACCACAAATGTCGTGAGAGAGAGAGAAAAAACTATAGGACCGTCCTCCTTTCAGTTCAATTCCCAAAGGCTCTTGGAAAATTTTTAGCTTCTGGTAAAAAACATTTTGATTCTGAACTTTAATTTCCTAAAAATTTAAATAACTGCAGAAATCATACATGATTGGCTTATACTATCTCACCTTTCCAAACACAGTCTAAAATGGTGAAAATATTATCAACTTAGCTTAAAATTTAGCATAGAATTTAGAACATACCACCACAAAAATAAAGCATTTCAATAGGCAATATTGTTTTTTCAAAACGCTTCCTATTTCTAAAAAAAAATGTTCTTAAACGTCATTAAAATACCTAAATTATACCATTCTTTAACTGATGTTTTATACTCATGACTTTTACATAGCAACCGACATCTTGTCATGTGTTTCCCAGAAATTTCTGGACTACCACCAAGGATTCCTACAGAACAGAGCAAAGACAGTTTTTATTTTTTTAAAATCCGAACTGTGAATCAATGTAGATGTGCATACAATGTTGTCTTCATTTTGTAATAATTGTATGATCATCCTGAAAAACAAGCAAGTGAAAAAATCATCCCTGGAGAAAGTGTGTCCTGCTTAGGTCTACAGAATTCCTGCGTATTAAGGTGCCACAAAGAACTCAGCAGGGAAGACTGTCAAGGACTCAGGGCAACAAACCTACCTAAAATACAAAACCAGTTAAGATTCCACTGAAGACGTCGATGAAATTGTTAGATACAGACAAAGAATCACAGGATATGATTTTTAAAACTAAGGAAAAAGACACTATAAAACCAAAACTAAAAATTGTCAAAATCCATTTGAGGTCCCAAAAGAAAATATTGTAGACTGAATAATTTATAAACAAAAGATACTTATTTCTCACAATTCTAGAGGCCAAAAAATCCAAAATCAGGTACCATCCTAGATTTAGTATCTGGTGAGAGCTTTTTATAATTCAAACAGGGTGCCCTGTCCCCACAGGGTGGAAAGGGCAAGCGACCCTTCTCAGGAGTCTCTTATGGGGGCACTAACTCCACTTAGGAGAGAAGAGCCCTCAGAATCCAATCATGTCCAGTGTCACCACCTCGGAGATTGGATTTCAACATATGGATCTTGGAAGGACATAAGCATTCAGATCATAATATTATGAATCGTGTATTCAAAATTAAAACCCGCCACAGGCAGAAAAATTAAAGACTACTTACTGACTAGAAAAAAGAATGCTGAAAATGTGATTAATAACAATTTTTTTAGATAAAAAATTTGCAAAAGGCATGAATACAGAATCGATCACAGTACGATAAAAATAATCGATATTTGAAAATCTATTTAACAACACAAGAAATGAGAGAAACAAAATAAAACAAAAGTAATAGTCACTGTCCAAGTGATGGAGAGAAAGAGAAAATATGGCTGGGGTCTGCTACTTTTGAAGTTGTAAGATAAGGCACTCCTTCTGAAAACAACTTTGAGAGGTTTGAAATCAGTATGCATATATATTAAAATCTATATAATTTCATTTCTATAAATATATGGCTCACACAGACATGATCACGAATAACTTTAATATATGTGGTTTTGGAGGTTTGGGGGGTTGTGTAAATACATGTGACATTTGCAAGTGATATTGGTGAGCCATGGTGGTATTTGTGAATAGTTGGAGTGAATTTCGATCTTCCTTCTAACTTCTATTTTTGCTTCTTTCATCCTGTTCCTCTCTCTCTCCGCCTTACTTTTTCCTCTTTCTTCTTTCTTTGGTTTCTCTTTCTTCTACTCTCTTTCTTTTACTCTTAAGTCTTCTGCTTCCCTTTTTTTAATCCTTTAAATCTAGGCCAAGTTTGTTTGGTTGATTTTCAGTATTAGAGTATTTGTTTTATCTGCTTCCCTAAAACATTGTAAGTTTCTTGAAAACACAGCCAGTACCCCATCTCTTTACACATGTTCCTTAAGCATAGTGTCTGCTTAGTGGGAGTGAGTGCACAGAGCCACCAAGTTTCTTTTGTGTTATGAAATGACTCCTTGCCCTCATACATTTACCCCTGTGATCCAGCCATTTTTTCCCCCTGTAAAAGGTCTTATTTTCTAATATATAACCAGATAGTTCTAAATAAGAGATAACCCTGGAATTACTTCTTACCTGCAGACACTGAGAAAGTAGAATAAACAAGCTTGGCTTTGTGAGGCATTAATGTTGTACTATTAAAACACAAGGCCTACGTCTGCGAGCTATTACAAGAACTTTGGCCTCCTTTGTTCACGAGTTCTTTTCTGATGCATATATAGAAAATCACCATCTCTACGTAATCAATCTGTGTAAGAAGAAAGCCTTCCCCATACCCTCTGACTGGCAGCTGAACTTCAAAATATAGGCTACCCAATCGATATAGTTTTTGATTCAGATTTAGTAAGTAGAAGAAGCACTCATCACCAGCAAACTGATAGGTGTTTTTGACAATCTCTAGTTTCAAAGGAAAACAAATATAATTTTAAAAATAACCAAGTTGGATTAAAACTGAACATGGCAGAAAGTCTACAAAACAAACTAATTTCCTCATGTGGAAGGCAATATTATCAAATTGCTCTTAGATTCCGATTTAGTAAAGATATATAAAGTGTATTGGTTCTTACAGTGGGTTTGATTTCTCATTCTCACATATGAATGCTATCGTATTTTTGGTCAACAATTAGTAAATGCATACTTTTTGCTTCTCTCAATAAAAGTTATAAATCACTATGTCAAATAAAACTAATTACTTCCTAAGGATTTCCAGAAATTTTCAGTAACATGAATCATCTGTCATTGATGCTCTTATATTACATGGTACTGGAAACTAGTATAACCAAGAATGGTTTGTTCAACTATTGATCTAAAAAAGAGACAAATGGAATAATTTCATAATCACAAATTTGGAGGATGGACCCCACCAAACAGAATCCAAGTCCCGGGTTCACTATTTATTGGTTGTATGACTTTGGACCTATTTTTTTCTCAGCTGTGATTTAGAGAATATGGTCCCTACTGAGCTCATAATCGTGCGTTGCAGTAAGGACAATTGAGAAAGTCATGTAAAGTAATTAGCACTGTGTATATCATAGACTTAAACATAGATAATCTTGATTACAACATTTATCTGTCCTTCCTCTTTCACAAGGCATAGCATGTTTAAAGTTCCTTGGTACAAAGTATTCAGTAAAAGTTTGATGGTTAAATATTTTTAAATTGACACTCCTACAAATGGTATCAGTTAGCAAACTTACTAAAAAATGATTTTACATTAAATTACATTCTAAAATGGAAAATACTTTCATTTTGATATCTACACAGTGTCATGCCATCATTTACCATTCTGGAGTCTAGCAGAATTTATTACAGTAAAAAGAACAAGTATCCTCAAATAGCTAAAGGATTTTGACTAAGTTCTTCAGTTTCTTAGCCCCACTGTTTCCCCTATTTAATGTTATTTATTTCTTGGATGTAAGAATAAGTAATAAGATTATGCATATAAAATACTAAGTTCAGAAATAGGCATATTACACGTGCTGAATACCTTTCAGTAAATCTACCACCTCCCCACCTCCACTCTGATCTAATAACTTAGAAATCGATTCGTTTTTACGAAATACAAAAGCTATTTGTAGTGCCAAAACTGGGGCTATAAATATGTTAAAAAGGAAAATGCCGTAGCTGCACTGACCTAATTTTTATGGATATTCTCAGAATATGTATGACTATATATCAATGACTCTCTTGTTCATATCTCTGTCACCAAGCGATCTAGATCACTGTAATTAACCATTTGTGAAATCTTTTTGGGAACATTCATTGGTACATCTTTAATTCACACCCCGAGTCCTCAGCTGGGATCTTTCCCCTTCGTTCCCTGTCTCAATTAATAGCAGAGACCTAGTGTAGGTAAGCAAATTAGTATTTAAAAATTATCATTCTCCCTTAGCTTTCCAGTTGTACCCACTTTTGTCACCATCTTATACTGTGGATTGTTTGTTTTTGTTTTTGTTTTTCTAAATGCTCACATCTTTTACTTTTCACCACTTTTTTAATGTTTTCTGGGATGTGACCTCTGTCCAAGCTAACATCAAGACATAGCTGGACAAAAGACAAGAGCTTCCTGTTCATTGCTACCCATGCTAGCAGTTTTTCAACTTATTCTTTAAAACTGGGACGATCTCAAAACAAACTAATAGCATTGTTTGGTTCATTTGTATCAAGCATTTAACATGCACCCATTGGCCAGTCCACCAACCCCTAAGCTCTCTGTCTTGGCCACACACAGCTCTCTCACTGCTCACTCACATCTCCCCATAGTTCCCTGATCTCTGTTCACACACATTCAATTCTCCTATAGTATCTTAACACATTTTCCTCTTTCTGCTTAAGAGGCCCGGTTACTAGCCACCCCGGCCACATTCCTCCCAGCTGACTAACTCCTACTCAGCCTTCGGAGGTTAGCTCACACGGAACATTCACAGAAAAGCCTGAGATTCTACCAGATTAGAGTAGTCTTCTATTTTGTTTTCATAAGTCCCCTGCTTTTTTAATATAGGGCGTATTCTACATTTCATTCACTGATTTGTGCATTGTTCGATTTGTTCACCTATTCCATTAAGTCTGAAGCCCTTTATGTTTTGTGGGCTCGCTGTGTGCTCCTGCTCGGCTCTCCACCGTCACCACTTCGACACCCAGCAGCTACCGAGTGCGTTGATGGGTGAGAGGATATAAGCTACGGGAAGAGTTTGACTCATCTTGATTTATTCATGTCTCATCCTGCTCCCCTCACCTTATAGAACATGGGAAATTCGTATTTGTTTAATTTTCGTTTTTCAAAGAAAAGAAACAGGAATAGAACTTGCGGGATCTGAGGCATGTGGTGGAAGACGGAAACATCGTTGTGGAAGTGAGATCGTAATGGCAGCTATCAGGGTGAACAGAGACTGAAGCAGAGTCTTTTTTCGCTTCTAATGCTAGCCTTTCTCTCTCTCTCTTTTTTTTTTTTTTTTTTTTTTTGCATGTGCGTTTTCAGGGTACCGATAGTCCAGAATGAGAAAGAGGACATGCTGAAAGCAAGGACAGATAGCCCGGCCGTACCCTGTACCAGAGCCAAAGACAAGAATCTGCTTTCTGTTATGAAGAGGTCAAGGAAGAGACCAACGAGGAACATAGATGTGAGCTTCTTTTGTATAAAAGCGGTCAGAAATCAGGTTGCAAGGAGCCACAGGGCCACCCTGGCCATTTAGAGCACAAATGGAAACGAGTAAGTAGGTTTCATCCTGGGAGCCAAGCCTGAACTATTAACTGTCTTCTTCAAAATCGATAGTGACAAGGATTCTGACACCATGTCTACGCCAAAGAGCAAGGGTGCGATCACAAATCAGTGACGTCAGCCAGGCCTTAACTGAGAACTCATACAGTGTGAGCGTGGTATTTGCTTTTATGGTTCAGAAACCAGAAAGGTGACAGGAAGATGGGGTGAAAGATGGAATTAGTATTCCATTCATTACCGTTTTAGGATTAAGAAATCCATTTATTTGGAGTGAGAGCTCAATAACTTTTCCCTGCTTGAGCCAGACGTGCCTGTCCATCATGCCTGATGAACAATTTGGAAATGGACCCAAGACCCGTAGATGCAGAAATGCCAAGTGGTTTCAACCAAGTTATTTATGAGAGCTCATGAAAGGGTTAGAATAATTTTTATTCCAGAACCTTATCTTAATCAATATTTTTTCATTTTAAATTCACAACCAGCGATGTAAAAATACCTGAACAGGTTTAATAAGATCAATTAAATATTTAGCTTGACACTGTCAACAGGAAATGGAACATTTTATAGAAATAAGCACCACCACTTCTACTACTCTAAGTAATTCGATTCTCTGCAGTTCAATTTTCTGGTCTCACTTAGGCCATAGTAAATGTCTTTGGAGATAAAAGTCATGCCTGGATGCCTTTAGGGGAAGGTGAAAAGTAAGCATGCCTACTTTACATCATTTATTTCTTTTCATATGGGTAAATCCAAGTTCAGTGTTTGCTATCAGTGTTCGTTGATACATACATTAATGGGGGTATTGATATTTATCTAGTGCCCCCATCAGTTGTTGGTGTGATAGCACATGCATAATGAATACTTATAGATTACCAGTGCTTATAGATTCAAAACATGCATATATTTTTACAAACATCTTTCTCTCATCTACTACCATTGTCTTTAGAAGGTATAAATTGATTAGAATTGTGTGGATGGGGTTATATCTGCCATACTGAACCACCCAGAGGATGTACTATATCACCCTTGTCTCTAGGGGATTTCATTTACTGATTACTACACCTGAAGTAAACAAAGGGCCACTTGCCCGCTACCACCATTATTTACCCACCATCAAGGGCTTTAGAAAGGTCCTAAAGATATTTGAAGAGAGAGGAAAGGAAAACTCAGAAGCTAAGCTTGTTGGGAAGAGCTCAAATCATACTTTAGCTGTACACTATGAAGGTTGTAGGAGACTAATTGAGAAATTAGATGGTCAAAAAGAAGAGACCTAGACTATGAGGTCAGAAGATCACAAGTTCATGCCCAGCCCAGACAATCTAGTAACTCAGCAAGACCCTGTCTCAAACGCAAAACTAAAGAATGAGCTGGGGACATAACTCAGGGTGAAGGCCCTGGATCTGATCCCCAGTACTAGCCCTTCACATATGCAAAACAAACAGTTTTTTTAAAAATCAAAAGAAAAGATCAACAGGGAAATAGAAGAGGTTTCCCTGTTACCTCTTAGGAGCATATAGACAGGAATTCATTGGAATAATAGAAATAATAATATAATAACAACCACACATATGTATGCTTTTAAAATGTCTTATAAACTTTGCCACAAACTCTAGCCCCCTGCTGTATTTTAAAATGGCCTTTGTGTCCTTCATAAACTGATCTTAAAATTCTTTAAAAACATTATAATGAGTATGTTTTTTTTTTTTCCTGCTCTGTGTTCAAATAGAGAATAAAATTGAGGATGCTCAATTCTGGCTCTCAGGACCCAGAGAATCCCACAGGTTAAACCCAGTCAGGCCAAGAAATTCCACAGCCTCATCCATCTGCACTCCATCTTCAGCTCAGTTTCCCCACCTCAGGGTAAAGTATCTACAGAGCCTGGAGTCGCCCCGGCCTACTGTGTGATCAGGACTTTTCCTCACTTGTTTTCAGACATATGCGGGAAGGCGTTAGGGAGAATGGAGACAGCAGAAGGAAGGAATTAAGATTTATACAATGTTGGGACTGTGGTACTGAAAACAGAAAAGGCGATTTTCTTTCTCATGCCTAAGAAGTTAGTTATTTGTTCCTGAAAATACGTTAGGCTTTTGATTCATTTAGGTTAAAAAATCAATTCCTAGACATGAAAACTAATTTCTTCTAAATTTCAACAAATCTAACACACATAGAAACACATTCATAGATATAGACTAGAGTCATAAGACAGCACATTTTCCTTCAATTATTTTATATTAAAATTGACAGATATTTATATGATTACATGTGTGAGCACAAATTCATGTATTTTCATACAGTGTAGCTATATATTCAATCATTCTATCTAAAGAGGAAGCAACTAGCCAGGAGGTTTTGTTTCTTTTTGATATTATTTTAGCATTTTTTCCCCCTGGTACTTAACTACTCAACCTTCATCTTGAGTTACATCCCAAGCTTAATATTATTTTTTTATATGACCTCACTGGGCAGCTCAGGCTGAGCTCAAAGTTGTTACCGCCCTGTCTTAGCCTCCTGGTGTGGGGGATGGTAGGTCTGTACCACCACACCTAGATAATGTTATTTCTGGGTCTTTCGAGAATATCACCATTTATTTTAGGTTCTTATAGCAACTTCTTTAAGAACTTTAAAATCAAATATGGGGTCACCTTCAGCGAAGTTACTTTCCTACCATTTTGTCCAATAAGAAGTCCCCATTAGGTTCTAGGAGAAACGTAAGGCCACAGCCTTAAGTGTAACTGAAAAATATATTAAATCAAGTCTAGCAGACAATGTGGAGAAATTTGATGAAGCTTCCAGCTTAAATTAATCATGTTCTAGATTTAGGATTAGAAAATAATCATCTGGATCTTCAGAGACCACTAGCTACTAAACAGATGGTCAACATGCCACAACATGTTAATGTTCACAGATTGCCTTCCAATGGTTTCACTTAATTTTCCAGCCTAACTCTCCACTCTAATTTAAAAAGACCACATATGAAGGAAAGAAAAAAAAGGATTTTAAGAAAAATAAAGGAAATAAAAATCTATGAAAATGAAGAACAAATTTACACAATAGTAATTTCTAGGGTTTGAGTAAAAAACAAAATAATCTTTATTTTATCCTTTCATAAATAGCAAATAATTATCATATAAAATCAGCTCTTAGTAGCAAGCAATATGTCATCTTAATACCTCTAATATGTAAATTAGTCTCATAAAAGATCTAGATAAATTATACATATTCATATGATTAAATAATTGAAATCAAGTATTCTTAAACTATCTCTTACATTAAACAATACCTGAGAATACCATTGTTTTCCCAGTCTCACATAAATGTGGATAATAACACAAATTATAGAATTATAAATTCATATCTGAGTGATATATAGGAGTGGTTTTATTGTCAAAAGTAGAACAAATCGTACAAATTATTATCCATACCATATGCTAACATCAACAGAGAATAATCCTACTCAATGTTACCTTGACAGTAAAATTTTGGTGAGAAAATAACAGAGCCAGAGAAGTCTTTGCAACAATCTATCATGGACTTTTAGGTGAAAAAGATTTTTTTTTTTTGAGTACTAGGAGTTAAGAGTACCTTGAAAAGGTTTAGATGGTTGTTATAAAGACATTTTACTGTCTTACACTTTCCCTGTTGAAAACAGACAGGGAAGCCACAGTAATTTCCCTTGTACAAATTAATATGTAGTAGACACAGAAATAGCTTTCAGTCGGTCTTCCGGGGTGTGCCCACTTAAAACTTCCTCCATGAGTAATTGAGTCTTTA
This sequence comes from Ctenodactylus gundi, assembly GCA_004027205.1. Taxonomy (NCBI): domain Eukaryota; kingdom Metazoa; phylum Chordata; class Mammalia; order Rodentia; family Ctenodactylidae; genus Ctenodactylus; species Ctenodactylus gundi. The sequence goes on from PVKB01002556.1 coordinate 108,898, forward strand.
TTTTAGGGTCACTACAAACAAAGAAAATTGGCTCTAAAGGGCAGACTCCTCACCCTGATTTCTACACAAATAATTCACTTTTCACTTGTCTCTCTGTTTTGTGTATATCGGTGGTATTGTTTTTGTTTTTGTTTTTTTTTTTTTTTTTTTTTTTTTTTTTTTTTTTTTTTTTTTTTTTTTTTTTTTTTTTTTTTTTTTTTTTTTTTCCTTTTTTAAATAAAGCAGTCACAGACAAAGAGCTCTGCCTAAGGCTGTATGTTGTAAACCAAGCGAACCACTGAGCTTTTCGCCCCTGGTTTTCAAAGTTTGCTCATCCAAGATGCTAATGTTTCTACGAGTCACTAACAGGACAAGAACACAATACGCTGCTCCTGGCTTTCTTCCTTAGGGAGAACAAAAATGAATAAATAAAAGGAAGTCTGAAAGCTGTACATACATTATTAGTAAAAATTGCCAAGAAAAAAATCTATTTGATGATCCCCAGAGCTGCTCTGTCATCCCAGAGTTGAAAGTGCATTGTCTGCTCCAGAAAAGGGATTAAAGGCAGAAGATAAGAGTTCTGAATCTGGGTCATCACAAACTGTTGGGAGAAACCTCGGGGCTGATGTGGTTATAGAAATACTACCGTGCTACTCTTAAGACAATAATCCACCAAGTTGAGCTGTACATCTCTGTCTTCATCTGCTTTCCTGTTCCTGCAAAATTAGAAAAGGAAAGGGTGTGTATTTAATAATATTAAGGATATTATATTAAAATAATACAAGAATATGCGCCAGTAATATTCTTATACTATTCACACCACGCCTCATAATGCTATATCTGAAACAATTGTTTTTTCTCATTTACATATAAGTTGTCTTTTCATTTGAAGAATACTCACCCACAAAAAACATGCACTTTTTTCTTATCCCGTAAATTAAGAAAAGAAATAATGCTTCCTAGACCTACAATTGAGGCTATTTGGTTTCTCCCTTAAGCATCTACTGTAAAATATTGGAAGTGTTTTTGCAGAAGTTTCAGCTGATAGCAACACTTGGAGCACAATTTTGGTGTCCACCCAAGGGCCATTTTCTAGGCACAGAAAAATAGAATTGTAATATGGGACTTCCTTCACGAAAGCATCATTCAGCTTGTAGTGGCCACTCTCTTCAATCATTTATGTTCTACATAACAAATCTACACACAATCATCTGGAAGATAAAAGTTTATCTTATGGTTTTGAATGCTCTCAGATAGGGACTGTATCTTTCAGATCAATTTCTCATGCAATACAAGAGCCTCTTTTCCAACATGTCTCTGAAGTAGCTGTCTAGTATCTACCACTTATGTGTTCAACAAGCATTCATGCAGCACTGTTTTAAGCAGTAAGCAAAGTGCATACAAATTTTTTTTAAAATATATGCATATATCTTGCCAAAATTATCAGGGTGAAAGAGATGAGACATAGAGTCAGTTGTAAGAACACTGGTAAGAAAAAGGTGGAAATTGATGATTAATTCTAAGTTGTTGGGCAAGAAAATATGTCACAAAAGAGTTAATAATAGAGTAGAATTTTGAAGGATGAGGTAATTGTCACAGAAGGAGAGGGATAGAGGACATTCTAGGAAAAAATTAGATGTTTGAAGTGCAAAACTTCTTAGAGTATTATTTTCATGTAGGGTCTATGCTATCTAGCATGGTAGCCACTGGATATTGAAAAGCTGAAGTAGAGATTCATCAAAATTGAAATGTGCCAGGTGTGAGATATCTGAATAATGCATTGCTCCATGCCAAAGTACCCTAAAAATTTAATAGTTTAAAGCAACTAAAAATAACTAGCTCACAGTTTCTGTAGTTAAGGATTGATTCTACCTTCTGGCCTTAAGTTATTTTTCTTTCTCTTTTATGCAAAATAGATCAGCTCACTTTCTCTCTCAAGGCCCCTAAAAGTCTCAGTCCATCATAGCTCCCGTATGAGGTACAGTACCGCACCTACTCCATCAAGCATAGGTGCAGATGAGGGTCTTTGGGTAGATTTATCAGAAGACAAGGGAATTAAAGCTGCAAATTATGTATTTCCCACACAGATGCCGTACAATATTGGAAAATGCATAAGATGAATATTACGGGCATTTTTGTTTCAAAGAGAAAGAAGATAAGCACAATGGAGTCACTAGTCTGCGACCATTGTGAAATTGAGTCAGGCAAATGATAAAATCTTTTGACTTAGTCTCATCTTTTACAAGAATGATTCTCCATGGTTTGAACATCTACTTTCTGGGTTCTTGGTTGTACCCTCTGACTCATTCTCCATTTTCCAAGAAAATAACTTTTTTTCCAAGGGTGTAGGGTTTTTTTTTTCCTTCTTCTTTCCTATAGGATTTTGTAAATTAAAAAGTTCTCTCCTTTTATGCTCTTTCTGTACCTTTTTGTTTAAGCCAACTGTTTTTGTAAATACAATTCTTCTTTGAAACTTCGCACAGTTCCTATGATTCTTACGCTTGTTCATTCCATTAGACAAAGACTCACCCATCACTTCCTTTTACAGATGATCGTCTCGATCTTGAGATTCTCTTGAGCTAAAAGAAAATGTTCAAGAGCGTTAAAATATTTAAATTTCTATGTGGTTGAGAGGTTGTGAAAGATGTCTGCACTTGAATCTTTCAATTAGAACCTTGTCCCAATGAAATCTAAAGCATCCTGTAGCAATATTTCCTATTATTTTTCTGTGGTCTCATCAAAAAAGTTTGGGGTCCCATCCATGACTTCATTTCTGAGTCATATTTTATTTGCAGTGCCTTGGTTTTGTTCTTTTCTCAGAAGTCATTTTAAATATGATTTTCCACATAGAAGGACTGAGAATTTTCAAAGCCATCAAGTTTTGAGTTCTTCCTGCTAAACAGTCATTCTTATAGCTCATTTTTCTCAGTTTTCATTTTACTATAGACAACAAGAAAAAAGGAGTTGGCTTCTTGATTACTCTGCCCCCGAATTTTTTTCAGCTGGATCACCTCGGAACATTTTCTACTTTCTGTGTAAATGGTGCAAGAGAGAGCAAAGCAGAAGCCACAGGTCTTTTACAACCTCTCACAAAAAAATAACATGTCTGCCATATTTTGTCAGAGACACCCACGAGAAATCCATGCTGGTCGTCATTGGAAGCAGTCATTCCCTTAAGTGTCTCATTGATATTTATATCGGTATGGAATATGTATCACTTATTTGCTAAATTACTTAAGTATTAATATATATCATTTAAATACAGTAAATTTGCATATAGATGTAAATAATGTAAATTATAATATGTTGCTAAGTATTTTCTCTATTTTTTATTTCTTTTGAATACGGATGCTAAATAGTTTCAACTTATGCATCTGGCTTATATTTTTACTGGAGAGCACTGTCCTGGGATTAATAGGTCAAGGTCATAAAAATGTAAACGAAAACAAAAGTATCAGAGGGAAAATGAGATAGGTCGGGAAGCATTTCGGTTTAGAGAGTTCAGATTTCTCCTCTTAGCCATAAAGAGACCTTGAGGTTGTAAGCTGGAGAGTGACATTATCAGAAATGTGCTTCAGTGTGATTATGTCTAACAGCAGGGAGTTAGATGGATTAGATCACGGAGACACTGTAGAAAGAACCAAAAGACGGAATTGCATGCAGCTTGAGCCTACAAGAAAAATCAGGGTAAGAGAATGAGAAATTTCAGAGTCATAGCCTTAGGGATCGTTGTCATAGTTTTGCAAAGGATGCGAAGGATGCGGCGTTAAAGGGAACAATGCTGGATTCTTGAAGATGTTCTGACTTAGGAAATCAAGCAGGGAAGAGACCAGGGACAGAAGAAAGAACACCTTGCCACCAGTTGAACAAGAAATAAAGTAGAGGAGCAAAGTGCTTTTTGCCCTCTTTTTCTAGGGATTGAAATCCTGGATTTTAGGTTAGTTTCCTGAAGCTGGGAGACAGACCATAATGGGACAAAGAAGAATCACAGGACAACTACTCCACCCAACAGACCACTGCTTCTAAAATAGGGCCTTTGTTATTCACAGGTAGTAGCCTCCTTTTTCCCATGACCTCCTCCTCCTCTTGTGGATCATATGATTGGTACAGAGCTCCGATGAAGCTCTTTGTCTTTCTCCTCCCTTCTTTCTTCTTTCAGCTTTTGCCACTTCCTCTCCTCTGTCAGACTTCTGGGAAGGAGGCAGTGTGGGTAAGCAGTTTTGGTGTCATCCTGAGCTCTGGTCCAAGTGTTTATGATGTGCTTCTATAGAAGAAGAACTGAAAAGAACAGCTGGCTTTATTCACTTGAGATTGAAAAGGCTTTTAATGAAAAGTTTAAATTACACTCCCATCTTGAAAAAAATGCCTTGTCAGTAGCCCTACAAATGGTGAACTTGGTAGTATTTTGGATTATGAAGCATATAATTCTTTAAATTTTAAGACGTACGTTTTCAAGTAACATTTTTTTTTTCTTGAGTCAAAACTTTTTTCTTCTGAGTTTTTTCTGATTTTTTTCTTCTTTGTTATTTTGAATAAACTAACATCATATAAAGTCTTTAGTAAAAGCTGATGTTAAAGATGCATTATATCTGTTGACAAAAGAAAAAATCTAATAGCATATATTTAAAAAACAGTGAATAGTTACGTACATGAAAGCATTCTAAATATTTTTTTTCATCAATCACAACCCAAAATTTAAAGTTTCTATGATATGATTAAGTCTAAGCTTATAAACAGAACCAAAAAACAACAACAACAACAAAAAAAAGGTTTTACTTAGATGGTATTTTTACCCTAAGCTTTTCTGGTAATTTAAAAAGTACAGTTGCCAAAAGAACCCCCCCCCCCCTTTTTTATGCCCACTAGTAATTGGAATAAGTTCAACAATTCTCATAAGACACTAAACAATCTTATTCACCACGTTGTTAAGACACGTTCGGTTGATAACATATCACAATGAATGGATATTTATTTTTCCATCAATATGATTTTTTCATCAAGTAGTTTTTACAAGTTAATTATATCCATCAAGTAAGAAAATCACAATAGTCACTGTCATTACAATCCTAAGAGTAATACAGTATTTTTTTTCAAATACATTCTCTGCTCTGTGTATGTAGCAAGGTACATCTTTTAAAGGCATACACAATGTCGCTTCTAACAAACAGAGCCCCACACTTAGACTTTGATGAATGGATGTGGGAAGTCAAAGAGGAAGGAATCTCAGTCCAGCTGTAAATAAACAAGGAGTCTTCACATTGTTTGCTTGCATGCTTCCTCTCAAGTACTCAACCAATAATCATTAAGCAATGACTTTATCCAGGGTGTGTTTATAGATGCAGAAGTAATGCAAAGCTTAATAGAAAACTGTTTTCTCTTTCAATGTGATTATATATATAATTCATTAGGAGAAGCAGACACATAGGTAACAAACTATAATGCAAAGTGATACATTAATTACTTACTTTTATATAGCACTTCATCATAAATGCAAAGCATTTTCAAGTACATTATTTTATTTAATTTCATCCTGATAACAAACTCATTTCATAACTGAGTTATTATCCTTGACACCATCAATTAGTATGACGGGAAGCTGAGACAACAGTGGGGCTCAACTCCATGTCATTGAAAGAATACTAAAAACCATTTTGGGATCGAGTCAAACTTAACCTAAACACGTACAGTGGAGTTTGCAAGGAAAGAAAATATCTTTACATGGTGGTAAGGACGACAAAGAAAGGTTCACAGAAAAGCTCACAATAAAGTGAATTCTTCATAGCCTAACAGCATTTATTTTAGAAGGCATAGAGCATTCCAAGTAGACCAAGCACTATTAGTCATGCAAAGAGTTCTCGGTAGATGGAAGGTTCTAGGATTAATAATTCTGGAAGCATTGTTAAAAAGCAATGACTATACCCATCATCATAAATATAAACAGCATGGACTCCAGCCCCCAAATTAAATGAAGCTACTTAAGTGACATTTTACTCTCAAAGACTTTACAGTTGCAAAGATTTTCTTTTAGTTTTGAAGATCTTCAGTGTTTAAAGCAATGTAGGTGTCCACATAGAAAACATTTGAAGACAGTGGGCGAGCAGGACATACTAAGGACTAGAATGAGGATCAGAGAAATAGGGGAGGAAAGGAATGCCTAGAATCTAGGAGCATTCTTAGACCTAAAGAGAATCCGGGTAAAGCCTTGCGAAACGTTTCTCATGAGAGACTCAGCATTCAAAAAGATACAAAAGGGACAATTAGGCCTTTTGTGCTACAAACAACCTATGTAAAACGTTTAATAGGGGATCCTTTACAACGGCTGTTGACGAATTTGCCAGAGACCGCGACTCAGCCAAGTAAAAGGTAAAACCTAAAGATACAAATAAGTAGTTCTTAACCCGTAAAGAAAGTCTGCCTCTGAATTCATCCTTTATAAGGATATATTACAGGCTGCAATTATAATAACTACATCCCACGGGAAGCTGTGCATTCTGAATAGGTAGTTAAAGATGGTTTCTCCTGCTTGAAGTGGCATATCTTGCTATCACTTGTCGGCTCTTCAAGTGTGTCAGAGTTAAGAAATGTGCCCTTGATCATGGTGTTCTCTGTGATATGAGCAGGCTTGGTGCTTTTTAGCTAACAAAAAAGCAATGATGGGCAAGGTCCCAGGGCCAGTCATCCTTCCTCAGGGAAGGAACTGGCAGCTTATCAGGTTATCAAACACTTGTTGGGACTCATTGCTGCTAAGTACCACTTTTACCCAAAGGCACTGAAAGTACTTCATTTTTCCTTAATAATACTGAGCATTTTTGTAGTGGTCTCTAATCTTTAATTAGTCAATCTGAACCTCATCCCTATGAGATAGGTAAAGATAATTATCCTCATTTTACAGATGAGAAAACAAACACTAAGAGGTTAAATGACTTTGACAAGGTTATTTAGTGAGCTGCGAATGCGCAGCCAAAACGCACACAACTTTCTGACCCCACCCCCCAAAAAATCTCTTTTCTTCAGTGCAAAGCAAGTATAAATCCAATAATGCTCAAACACCCCATGTGATGTAATTGTTTGCCTTCTTATCTAGATGACTTGTGGCCCTAAACCCAGTCCTCTGAATCATTAGTTAGTAATGGATGCTGACTAATATGGCAGTCTGTCGCTCTTGGCTGGGACCAATGCTCAACTGGCTACAAGTAGTGGAAGAAAAAATAGGTGGATTAAAAAAATGTATCATGGAGAGTCTTTTTGACAATGGATTGAGTCACAAGAGATTTAATTCTAATTTCCATATTAAGCACAAACAATTCAAAAGATCTAGAATTCAGTCACTGCAAATATCAAAATATTAGGAACAAATCAAGACACTTTAAGTTATGTGATCTTCACATTGTCAATCTACAATGAAAATAAATTATGAACTATATTTCAGAAAGTTTATGCATTGTTGTTCACCAAAAGTGACCAACAAATCGTGTATGTCAACATAATTGGCCAGGAATTAAGTTAAGGTTAAAGAGAAATTTAAAATTTCAATTGAATATTTTAGGCAAGTGATTTTACCAAAATAATGAACTTATTTTTAAAAAATAAAAGTGAAGTCAAAATATTCTTCTCATTCATTCTATTTCCAAAATTTAATATGTTCATTGCCCTACTAAAATTATTTCAGGAACATTTTTCTACTTAGGGCAATTGTCATAAGGATTATAAAATCACAACTCCTCATCCACATTAATAGGCATTCTCTGTCTGACCACTCACATATTGGCTTCCCGGGGACTAACTTTGCACAATTCCATGGTCTCAAAGTTCATGTGGACATCGAGTACATCACGTTGCCTGAAAGTCATGAAGTTTGTAATTATTTGCCTAGTGTAGGTGTATTGCAGCATGAGACTTTTTAAATTAAGCCTATGTGTAACAGATTTCTCAACTCAAAACTCTTGCATAGCCTAGGAGTAACAATTTCCTGGAAAAGACTTCAGGAAAATATAATAAATGACAAAGATAGAAAGACATGAACAGAACAAAGTGATGGAGGGCCAGATACACAGGAGCTAATCAACAAATAATCACTCATTGAAAAGTGTCCAAAGTTAATTGTTTCTCAACATGAAAACTAACTACCTGCCTTGAGCAAAACTAGCCCCCGAGAAGGCTGCATATTCTAGAAAACTAGTTTCTTTCCTTTAGCAATTAATTACCCGAGACTCTGAATAGACCAATGTCTTTAGATACATCACAGGCTTTCAACAACAGCCTCTAGGTTACTTACCTGTTAACTATAAGTAAAGGTCTCCTATACGCAAAAAGTAAGTACAAAAAAATGAAAATGTAGATTTGATATGACAAAAACACCATGAATGAATACACAGACCCTGAGGAACAAGGGTCCTACGTCAGCAAGTCATTAGATGTGGTGGGTTCATGCACACTGGGCTTCTTTAATCCCTTAAAAGAGGACCCTAGCTGAGAAGGTGGTCGTCCTCATTGGAGGCCACCCCACCTGTTACCAGGTAACCTTTGCTGCTGCAAAAATTGCTTTTGTTCTTAGGTAAATCTTGCTGTACCTGTTTGGACAGTGTGATAATTAGCAGTACCCAAGTTCAACTCCTGTGAGAAGTCAGGGCATGAACCCAGACACAAGGACTAATGTGAGATAGAATTCACTATATATAACAAGTACCACTTTTCTATACCCTTTATTAAATTTGCATAATTTTATATTGTTTTCTCTCATAAAAAGAGAATTTTTAAGCTTAAGTATAACTGATAAAATGTCTCAGTGTTCCTTTACAGAAGTGAACTTACTTAGTTCCAAAGCAGTAAAGGGCAGCTACTTTTTTTTTTTTTTGTAAAATACTTAGAAGACTGTAGTAGGGAATGTTCATTTTCTATCCAACAGAGAAATTTCCTTAACATTTTCCTTGATCATTTCTCATTTTATCTTTTTGTGATCTCTGTTTTCAAAAGTTCCTTTGTACTCTCTTAGCAAAACCCTTCAGTCAACACGCTTGCTGACTGCTCCTTCCTGGGCCAATTCATTCTTTCCTTATACCTGGTCCAGTTCTTTTGAGCTGGACTACGAAGAAAAAGAGTTATTGAGAGTGGGAGGGTGGAAAGGGATGAGAGACATAGAGTGAGAAGGAGGGAAAAGCGGTTAAAATGAACATACGCAGACACTATTTCCCTAAGTTGTGTGTTACCAACATCATGTTATTGAATCTGTAGTTCACTCATACTCAAAAAAAAAATTAAAAATTCAACTTTGCAATGACTTTTCCCACACGTTTTCTCTACCTGCACAGAAAAACACTGGATCTTTCTAGAACAATTTGTTTAATGAAAGCATGAGAAAGAGAATGTAAATCTATAGCCATGGATATTTTCCTTACAAAACAGAGACAAAAGCAAAAGATTAGAGGCCATATTTTAAAAATGAATGGGAAATGAAAGGGAGAAATGTTACCTCTGATACATGTAAAACTGTCAAAGGTGGTACAACTGATAAAGGTCCCAAGGACAGAGAAATTTAAAAGCAGCCTTACAAGTCTAGGGATTTGCCTCTGTGAAATCAAAAAAAAAAAAAAAAAAAAAAGGAAAAGGAAAAGGAAAGCGATCAGATATCATAGCAGGCAACACGTCTCCCACAGCAGGATAGCGCTTTCCCCAGCGGGGGCTTCTTTCCTGTATGAGCCTCTGGGAATCAGTGTTCACAATCAATCTCTATTGAACAGGGACAATTTCAGTCTGGTGAGTGAATCTTTGAAAACCTACTAAAGCAAATCTCTACAGAGGGACTTCCTGCAGCACAGAGACCCTGACAATGGCAAAGCAAGGTCACAGGCTTACCACAGGACGGTTACCCATCACCAAAGACTCCGGGTGGTCTTGTGATTTCTCCTGCCAGTCCCCGAGGGTGTGTGATTAGTGTAGCAAAGCTTGTGGAAAGAACAATTTAAAAATCAAAATTTAGAATCATGGTAACACATCACGGGTGGTAAAGAAAACGATACTTTTCAAGAGAGATGTTTTCAGTGCCATGGATGTGGCCGGAGAGATTATTCTTTCTTCTGCTGGGGAGGAAAGTTGCTTTCGTGATCTGGCTAAAGAGAAACCGAGGCTACCATTGAGAAGATCTCATAATATTCATCTAAATCAAAGAGAGAAAGAGCAGCCTTTCTGCTGATCAAAAAAAAAAAGACACTAGAGCAGTGCAATTGGAAGGAAGAGTCTCATTCTTAGGCTTCTCAAGGAGTGGAGGGGGAGAAAGACTCAAATTGAATTCCCTTTTGAAGATATAGAGGATGCAGCACAACCAACGAATAGAACTTTGAGGGCAGAGTGAGCAAAGGCCATAAACAAATACTAGCAAGTATATCTGTGTTCTCCAGCGATCTAAGCGTTTCTGACACGGTCAGGTAGCCTCCTTGTAAAATTAACTACCATGTTCAAAAAAGAGAAAAACTAAAAAAAAAAAGTGCATAAGAAACAGACACTGATGGTTTCACAAAAGAGATGTTGCATTAAATGACTCCACACTCGAAGATGATTCAGACCCCCGTGAAATCTCAAGTGGGCGTGATTAAGTGATGAAAAATATCAATCCACTCAAAGAAATGTGTAGAGAGAAAGAAGGGAATAAATAAACCATATGTTCAAAGAGTTCAGGAACTTCTCAACGTTGTGTGAGCTTCAGAATCACAAGGTGGGTAGCTTGTTAAAGCACAAATTTCTGGGCTCCATTCCCAGGGGTAGGATTCAGTGGGTCCAGGGTGGAGCCTAGGTACTAACAGCTCTGCAAGCGATGAAGATGTTGAGGGTCAGGATCACACTCCGAGTAGCCAGATCTTGGAAGATTCTGTATTCCTGTAAATTCAGAAATAACCATCAGCAAGTCAGTCACCGATGGGCCTGAATTTCAGAGCAGTTTGCAGAGACATCAAATGTGAATCTCTATGCACCTCACTTTCCCTTTCAGGGGCATTTAAGATAGCTATCCTTAATTGTCGAGCATGGCTTAGTAATTGGGTGCACTCCTAATTGTGGGTGAGGTCCCTAATTATGCTATTAAAGATTTAAACCTTTTGAAATCCTAATATGGAAAAGGTTTCCCTGCTGGCGGTGTCCCTCTTGTTATTTTTGAAACTCCCGCAATATCAACCAAATCCGGCAGAAGCTGCTCTGCAATCTGCAGCCAATTCACACTTGCCCCAGATAGTAATTAGAGAAAACTTATGACTTCTTTATTTGTAAAAGTTGAAGTTTTTGAGGAAACAAGCAGCTTCCAAATGTCAAGCACTCACCAGAGCCTCCTCCTCCGCTAAAGAGGTTGCTGCAGCTGTGTCTAAGGATAGGGGAGTTTCCGATATTAGAGAAGGGATTTGCTCCGACCAAGCTTGAATTGACCTGGGGGGCTAACAGTTATTTGTTCAGATGACCTTTCCGGCAAGGGGGACAGCAGCTGGACCATGTTTCTGCCAGTCGGCTGACTCTGTTTCCAGACACTTAGCTAAGAAAAAAGAAATGGATACAGACATCACGTACCTGTTTTTCTAATATTTTGTTGAGACTGTACAATGAAATCTTATTCTCAAATTTTTTTTCTATTGGAGTCTTTTGTTTTTAAAAGTTTATTTTAATATGGTAACAAAAGTCTGTCACTCTAGCCAATGAAAGCACTAAGCTGACACCTCTCCTACCTTCACTTGACTTTGTTTCTATTGGTATCTTCCCCTCGCTTTTTTCTCCTATGTCTTCACTCTTCTTTCTGTCATCCTCCTACTAAAAAGATACTGCATGCTTCAAGTCAGAGCCCGTCATCATCATCATCATCATCATCATCATCATCATCATCATAAATTGATTCAGCATCATTAAGTATAATCATGTAGCATTACCGCCATCATTATCCTGGGTGGCCAGAGATGCCAAATACGCTTCCCCCTTTCTCCCTTCTTTCCCCACAGCTTCCAAGAGAATCTTTATGTGCACCGTCGATATTCCTGGTGAGGAATGTAGGAGTTGCTTCCCCTTTCTCTCTCCCTTTTCTTCAATAATACACACTGCCCACGTGTTTGTTGCTTCTCCCCTCTGTTCATTTACAAGCAATTATTTACAGTTTCCCAACTGAAAACAATTTGGCAAGGAAAGTCAACGCAGACACGGCTTCCTGTGAAGAACCAATGCGGTAGATTGTCCTATTAACTATTTAAGTGAGCATTCAAGATGCTTACTTCAAAGCCCCATGCACTGTAATTATTTCTAAGTATGCCTTCAATGAAAAGATCCCGGTTATGATGTCCAGGGGTCATACCCCGGTGAGAACCGTACATCGCTTTCTGCAGTAAGATGAGATGTCTGTGTAGGCACAGCTCATGAAAGGAGAGGGTGTGTGCGCACATTCGTATCAGAGTTATAGCTTAAGTCAAGAGATTTTTCTCTTTGATAAATAACCTAGGATTGCTTCAAACATCATTTTATTTCCTAATTGGTAGCACACACTTCTTCGCTGGATAAATGGAATGGACTAGGTATGGCATCATCCTTAATTAATTGGTGTGCTAGCTACTTAAAAGGGCACACACCACTTGTGTTATTAAACAGTGTCATGTCAGATTTAATGGATGTCATTACGGGGGTTCCTCAGGGATCAATCTTTGGACCATTGTTATTTATGATCCTTATAAATGAGCTGACAAGGCAGTGTGCTGAGTGTAGTGTGCATCTTTATGCTGATCAAAACGCTCCTGGATGGGAGAGCTCAGCTACTCAGTGAACTCGAAAACTGCCCCAGTCAGGCCTTTCTTAGATGGAAGTTGAGTGGTTTTAAATAAGAGAAAGACAAACATTTGGGTGTTTTGTTTAGGAATTCTCCCAAACTATGCATGAACTACTTAAAAAAATAAATGCCCAGGTATTTTTGAGATCAAAATAATTTTAAGGAAAGTGCTATGATTGTGTATCAATGTATAAACATATATGCTTACATTTAGGTTCTACAGAGCATATCACATTCAGAGGGATAAATTAGGATACAACTGGTAATCAAAACATACGATAAATACTTAAACTTTAAACATATATTACAATAAAAGACACATTGCCATTAGTCCCCCGAAAATTACTCTCTCACATTTAATCATTTATCCCATGACTTTTTTCACTGTCTGAAACTGTTGTGAAAAATCCCCTTTTAGTAAGTATCTTGAATATATGCGATCAAAAGTATTGTGACTGCTCTTGCTCAATGCCATCCAACAGGAAGGCTGTTGTGTAAAAACACTACAGTGTGACCTCACCCACCTTCACCAGATCTGGCTCTAGACAACTTCGGTTCTCCTCATTGTCAAAATGGCCCTGAAAAGTCAACATTTGAATCAATTCAGGACACTGAGGCAGCCACAACCATGCAACTGAAGACACTGGCCAAAAGAAGACTTCTAGAACTGCCTCAGGAAGTGACAAGAACAATGACTTCTATAGAGTTTGAAAGAAGTAGTGTTTCGATGGGAATTAACGGCCAGATGTCTTGTACTGCAAAAATTTTAAAAAGAATCACAGGACTTTTCACCACATCTCTCATTTTTGATTCTGAAAATTGAGACCCCGCTTTTCAGTCTTCTGATTGGATATTGAGCATTTTGAGGGCAAGATTATGCTCTTAGCTGTGCAGCCCCAGAGCTTGGCCTATGGTAAGAGATCTCCTACCTACTAAAAACACATTCATGGAATGAGATTACCAGTGTATTTTGAATAGAGGTAATAGGGGAGAGAAACAGAGAAGGTGAAAGAGATATGAGGGAAAAGAATTTTAATACAGACAGCAGGAGTAATCGCATGATGGCTAAAATTGGCTGGAGGTGAGAAGGCTTGGAAGACGGCCCCTGGAGAAGAAAGACACAGTCACCCAGGCCTACCTCTGAAGCAAGCAGCAGGCGGAGATTCTAGAACTCACAGGGAAGTCTGAGGAACTACAACAACCCTGGAACAGACCACAGCTTGTAAGTAAGTGAAAAATCTGTCACTTTGGGCTGAAGGAGGTTGAGAAGCCGTGTCATCCGGCAGACACAATCTTGGGAGAATGGCCACTTCTCCTTCTCCCGGCTTGTCAGCGTTCAACTTGAAAACAAGGTGTTAAAGGAAGAGGACTCTGCAAGGTGTAAACCCGATTTTAACTCCGCAGGGCAAAGATCTTAGGTGTGGGAGCAATGACGGGAAGCTGACAACTGGCAAGCCACTGCAGTATGTAAATAAAGTGCCAGCAACCTAATACAAAGGGCCGCTTATGCACCAACCCTTGCCCACGGTTAGAGATGGCTTTGACTCATGACACTGTGTAGATATCAGTTGATGTCAACACAGGAGAAAAGCTCATGCCAACTTCTTTGTATTATCTTTGAGGTAATAGAACAAACATAAGCAGACAATGAAAAGACCGGCATCTACCAGCAAACAATTCTATTTTGATAGAATAGAAAAATAAACATAACAAACAGCATTTAGTTATTTTATTACGAATAATTGAGGACATAGCGTGGAAAGTAATTTGTATTTTGTGATTTAATAACTAAGTGTCATGGATGGGATGCCGGTCCTTTCTCTTTTAGGGCACCTCAGACGTTGCTGTCTTACCCTTCTTGGCTTGGCAGACAGTAATTGTATTGTTGTGTATTCAGAACCATCCCGTTGTTACTAACCTTCCAAACCTTCCAATTACTTCATCTGCATCGTACTCTGCCTCCACACAATGACAAACCATAAATAATGGTAGGATAAGCAAATGTTTCTTGTTATAGTCAGGCACACTATGAGGGAAGGAATTGCAATTTTAGACAGTGGGGCAACCTTGACATTCCAGGCAATGCGCCATAGCTTCCCCATAGAACTGAATATGGTTAACAACAATCTCAGAGCCATGATTTAAACAAAACCTAAGAAGCAGAGTGATCCTAAATGCCTCAATAACTTTTTTGGTATTTTTTTTCCATCAGTTTGCTTTGAATACAATGTTGCAATAGGCTTCTCAATAGTATCCCATAGTACATTAGAGAATGAATAATAATTAAGTTTAACCATAGTTTGCTCCTAAAGAGGATGGAACCCATTTTCAATAGAAGCACTAGTGATACGATCATAGTTAGAGATCATTCACTTAGTGAAATTTATCAGGAAGCAATTGCCACATGCAAGACACTTTATCAACCCACGTGGGGGACACAGGGGAACCTAACATAAGCTCAGTTCATTATTTACAATCTGGTAAGAAAATAGAAATAAGCTCAGCAACAGCTTCAATTTAAAGACAAAAGATAAATGCTAAAACACTTAAATTCATTATTGTGGGACTAGTAAAAGTAGGGAAGCTACCACAGATTCAGCACTAAACTGTGCTTTGTAGAAAGACTGTGATTTGAATTCTCTCCTATCTAGAAACCTGACTTTATCAAAGTCAGACATGTTTAGCTACATGGGATAGAGTTAATGATACCACAGAGATAAACAGTTGTTTGGAACTAACAGCACACTGCAAAGGGGATACACAAACACAGTCACCTAAGAGTATATTCAAGGAAGTTAAAGTAAAAAAAAAAAAAAAGTTTTTAAAACGAAGATAAAGAGGGTTACATAAGATACTTCAGTGCAGTAATCCTTGGGCACAAGGATTAATAGCAAGGGTATTCAAGGACCAATAATGAGGATGCCGCCAGCCCAAGGTTGGGCAGACTGTTGCTATAGAGATATCCTTACAGAAGTGCTTTTGCATGAAGTTTGAGGTGGCCTTTGTAAAAGGTCGTGGTTCTGGTACAGTCTTTTGTTTGTAGTTCTTGCTACTAAGCATATGTGTAAGATGTTCTCCTTCGTACTTTTCCAAGTTTATTCATTTTGTATCACATCATTTACTTGTTTACGTTTACTGGTGCTTAACCCTAGTGAATCCTTTTTTATTCTAACAAATTTTACATGATATTTAACTCAAAAGCCTTTGTTTTTCACTTGATTCATCAGCAGTAGGAGACACAGCTAACCACAATTTCTTTTGATGATTCTTTCTAAAGCTTTCTTCATTTGACTTCCAGCATTTTGTAGCCTGTTTCACCCAAGTAGTTCAGGTTCCCCTTTCTTAGGCACCTTGTCTGATTCTTTCAGTACTCCAGCCATATCTGCCCTTGCCTCTCTTTGGATGTGCTAGGCATGTCTCCATTCTGAAGACCTAGTTCTGGTTTTTCTTCTATCTGTATCATTTTTTTTCCTGAAAACCACACGGCTAACTCTTTCACCTACTTCTAATGTTTCCTCACATGTTGTAGCATCGGAGTTTCCATTACCCATCTGTGTCCCCAGCCACAGTAAGGCTTTGGAAGACCTAGCCACTGGGACAGATACGCGATGCCCCACCTCCTGCCCCCATCCTCCTACTAGGTTCTAACACTGCTCCTGATCTGATAGAAAGTTGAGCTTTGCTCTCCAGTTTTTTAGAGAATGGCTTTCAAATATACTCGACCCTGATGTCAAAAAAACTTGGGGGTCATTGTCATCGTTATACTAGCATCCTAAACCCAGAACCTGTAAATGTGAATTTATTTGGAAAAAGGATCTTTGTAGATACGCCTAGATTAAGCATTGTGAGACAACAACACCAAGAATTTTCTGGGCATGCCCTTAATTTAGTGACTACAAGAGACAGATAGAGGAGAGACACACACAGAGCAAGCCCTCGGAAGGGGGAGACTAAGTTTGGAGACATGTGATCACATGCCAAGGAATGCCTGAGCCATCAGAAGCCAAAAGATGCAGCCCTGCTACCCACCTCAGCTTCAGGCCTCTGGCCTCCAGAGCTGGGAAAGAATAAATTGCCGTAACTATAAGCCACCTGATTTGTAGTTATTTTTACAGAGGCCCAAGGAAAATAATACAGATGTAAAATTTTTTATAAGCCTTACCTTGACCATTACTTTAAAAATGTCTCCTCCTCTCCCCACTGCCCCTAGCACTGTTGATTTTATTATCCTGCTTAACATTTTATAGCACACGCCACTTTCTAAAATACTTTTCCCAATATGTATTTTATACAAAGTTTACTATCCATCCCCCAGTAACCTCTAAAATCCACAATGGTAAGAATTTTTTTAAAGTTTTTTTTTTTTTTTCTATTTATCTCAACTGCTCTTCATAGAGTTTGGCTTCTTTTTGGCACACAATGACTTTGCTAATGAGTCCATAGTCACAAGTGTGAGAAATCACAGAGAATGTCCAGTGAACAATAAAATTCACATTATTTGGTTTATAAACAAAAGCTTACAATCAATGTATGTGTGGGAATTAGACCAGGAAAAATTTGGATGACAGGGGATAATGAATTCACACTTGAGAACCAACGAAATCTCATCTTTTGGAGAGAAATTATGGAATGATGGCTGTGCTCTGCTGCACACACGTGATGATTCCTTCCTTGTCAAGGAAGTCTCTGGTGTAAGAATCCTGGCTAGTCCATTCATTCCCCTCAAAGAAGGGGCTGGAATTTACTTTATTGATGAGGTTCTAAAAAAAAAGAATGAGGCAAACAAATCTGATTAATGTTCTTTCTTCTTCTCCTTTGAAAGCTGCTCATAGAATCCACGTGCTCCGTGCTCTCTTGACACTCATTTTTAAATGGCCAGACATTACACGGGAAGGCTGTGAGATTTCAATTCTTCTTATAAAAATATAGCTGATTATGAAACCTAAGAACAGCACTGACACCTTCAAAGAAGACACACGGTCTAGCCCATCATGCCATGATTGAACAAAGGCATGAAAGGGCCAAAGATAACAGATGATAGGTGGATTTCTCCAAATTAGTGATTTTTATATAATATTTGAATTTGACATACTGCATGGGAACCAGCAGCTACTCATACATCTGAAAGATATCTTCTGCAGGTAGAAACGAAGTGTCTCTTTAAACTGAGAATTAACTTTTTCTTTTTTGAAGTTAAAGTCATGAACCCTATGAAAGCAAGTTGAAGACTATCAACAATGAGAATATTGGAGAAGACCTCTCTGGCTCAGGCCTTTTATATCACTAGCTCTTTTAATCTCTGCAAAATATTCAAGTTTTTGGCCTCAGTTTTCTCAGGTACAATTTAGGGTATAGTTTTCTTAGCTGTAAGGCTGTTATGAGTATTAAATGAACTAGGTGCATAGAAATGTTTAAATTTCCATGAGAAGAGACTGCTAGATTTACACTCGTGGCTTCTCTTTCTCTGTCTCACTGACATCCTGGAAAGAGGAATGACTCACCTAATACTTACATTCAAGAGCAGAGAGTATTGTTCTCAGTTCCTTTTTGGCCATGTCTCTGGAAAAAAAGCGACTTAAGGGACCTACTTTTTTTTCGCTCTTCCATGCAGCAAGCTTGAAAAAGAAAGTCAAGGAGGCGGAGACAGGTAAAGATCTGCAACCATCCAAGCATGCCATGACGGGGAAGCAAATCTATCTAATTAGAAGATAAATTACCAGCAAACCTATTGTGTCACACATACATTTCCTGTTTTCAGTTCAGCTTTCATCAGTAACAAAACTCTTAATTTGCCTTCGATCTCACTAATTTTTGTATTTATTTTTCAAGTGGTTCCAAACTTGGGTAAGGAAAAGGTACATTATTAATAGCTTCACTCTAAACTCTAACAGCTTCTACAAAGGCAAATTAATGCAATTATTATGCAATATCTTTAAGCTATGCTTGCAAATGACTACCATATGTATTTCTTTTTTCTTTTTTTGTCAGGCATACAAAAATATCTTCATCCTAGAGCTGAAATTTTCTACATTAATTGCAAATCAGGGAAGGGTAGAAAAAGAAGACAATAGATATGAAGCAAATAATAAAGATTTGTTGTATTTTGCGATTATGCAGTCTTTTTCATATATTCCTGAAAAATAAAAATCTTCCTAGTTCCTGTTTGTGCTTTTAAAATGGCTCTAATGTGTGTGCATGCATGCATGTGTGTGTGCATGTATGTGCATGCGTATGTATATGTATGCATGTCTGTGTCTGTTTCTGTTCTTATAGTTTTGATCAAAGGAATTACTCTTGTTGTCTTTATAATTTTTTTTCTAGGAGCAGCTTGTTCCGTCACTGTGCCCTACACCCATCTCACACAACTCCTTGCGCTTGGAAGCCAGGTCCCTGTTACCCACTCCAGGACAGCAAGGAGCTTTTGGCTTTCCAGCTACAGATGGGTAGAAGCCATTGTTTCTTAAGCTTATTCACTAAATAGCATAATATCCTCCAAGCATGGGTTATATGGTTATTTAAGAGAAAACTGTGGTTGCTTTAATACAGCTATTGTAGCCATACATTGCATTTTTATGAGTTTTTATATAGCACTATTACTTGTGTGGTAATCTTGAGAATATTGTTATAATTTGTTTTATGTGTTAAGTATTATAGAGGCCTGGCGAGCGCTGCTGTAGCTAAAGGTCTGCAGGCATCTCTCTTGACTGAGCATGTTCTCCCGCTTGAACCACATCTTGTTACCATGGGTTCCATCCACACTGATTCAGGCTCACTGATTCAAGCCACGTGCAACTGGAAAACTCACCCCCTTTCTTTGAGATGAATATCACCTCCCATCGCCCTAAACCATGCCTCTAAGAAATTGTCATGTTACACACGCAGCACTGGTCCTGCCAGATTCTTCTGTGTCCTGCTTAGTGACAAACTACACTTATCCTGTTTCTGGGAGAACGGAGCAAGGCTTGTTTTGAACTAAGTCTTCTTTCTGTTTCCCCAACTTTTGAAACGGTAACAGCAGTGCTTGGTTGTCTCTCTGTTTTTGTGTTAAAATCACAGATCTCAAATGCTGTTATTAACTTTTACCCTCAACATCTATTTTTGTTTTCTTTATTTCACATGAAGAGAGAATGTTCCTATGAGGAGCCATTCCAGGGTTGTCATGACATCTTATTTTATGGGCAAGCATGTTGATGAGAAAGCAGTCTCCTTTGCTCCTCTAGGAATTGTTCCATTCTCATTGGGTGAATTTATTACTTTTGAGAGTGATTCTGCTGTGGGCCACCATCTAAAAACACACTTTTTGGTGCTGAATGTTCACCAGCAGATGTATACAGATCTCTGAAGACATCCAATCACAACATTGTACATAAATTTTGTGTTAGATATTTCTTCATATTTTAGCTAGGGAAGGAAGATAAGGAATAAAATTACCCTGTAAACAACGTGACCACTTACGGTCTCAAAGGAACATGCTGTTATTTTTGTAGGAGGTGACGTTGGGGGGAAAAAGCATTAAAAGGAAACCAAAAAATCTAGTTTGGGATAGGACACAAAAAGTTGAAAGGTATGATTTCTCTCATGCTTACAAGAAGCCAATTTGACTACAAATTCATAGATTTTAAATAAATGGGAGAGCCAAAACGAGCAATAAACCAAATTTCAAAAGTATGATCAATTTCTGGATGGGCACGAGATCTGTTTTGAGGGCTATTGAAATGACAGAGGAGTTGGGTGAATCAGACGAACTTGTGACAAACTGGCCGTGGCCGCTTAAATTGGGATTCGAATCATGACAGGCACAAAGTCTGCATCTTCTTATAAACACTTGTCATGACTCTGGAACAAGCACACACATGTAATATGCTAAAGGCTTGGGCTGCCCAGCAATTATGAGAGGCATTTCCCACTTCGGTTTGTAGGGCCATCCCCTAGTGGAAGTCAGTGGAGTGGTTTAGAGGAAGTATGTGGTTAACCCCGCTGAGGGGCATTCAGAGCAGTCATACAGTATCGTCACTGACTGGAAAATATCCAAGAAAGGATGGAAATGTGAAAAAAAAAATAAGGCACTCTGAGCATCAACGCAGTTTATACGAAGTTCTTCTGAAAGTTGGTGAAAGATGGCAGAGTAGAGGGCTCTTTCTAAAACACTGAATTCCAAGGGCAGAGCTCTAGTGGGAAGAGAACTTGCCAGTGACTGCGAGGTAGGTGGGTGGTAGAAAAGTGAGACCACACAGGATCTGAAAAGATGGCCGGAAGACTCCAAATTGTAAATAAGTCTATGGGGTGGGGGTGTAGCTCAAAAATCAGATCACTTGCCTAGGAAAAACAGGGACCTGGATTTGATTTCCCAGCACCACATAATAGCTGGGCATGGAGGCACGCCTGTAATCACAGCATTCAGGAGGCTGAGACAGAAGGATTGTAGAGAATTCTATATTAGTCTGGGCTCTATAAAGAGTTTAGAAGCAGCCTGAACTATTGAGTGAGACCCTTTCTCATAACAAAAATGAGAACACCCAAAGAAAAATAAATCCCTGAAGTGCCTACGACACTTAAAGCTCATGATGATTTGTACCTATTAGAACTGCAGCCCAAACGACCACCAATTACCTAATTAGTAACAACCAGTGGACATTCTGGCAGCTTGGAAAAGGGAAATTGCCATATTTTTAGAAACTACGTACTTTTGTTTCTAATGTTGTATTGTGTAAGAATAAAAATTATGAGACACACAGGCACAAGAAAACATACACCTACAGTAAGTAAAATAAACAATAGAAGTAGATGCAGAAATGTCATGGATCCTGGAATGACAAAATAAAGTTTTTATACACTCTGTAAGTACTTCAATAGGTTAAAGAATTTTGGGGAAAATATGGAAAACATGCATGGAATAAAGAATAAAAATATAAAAGATAGTGTCAGAAATAATTTCTTTACACAAACACACACACACACCCTCAGTAGGCTAAACACGAGACTAGAAACACTTTGAAAATAACCAACGAATTTATATGCAAATCAATAAATTATACAAACTGGAAAACAAAACAATAAATAGGTAGAAAAATCAGAACAGAATCTGTGGGACAATATTGAGATTTTAAATGGTCTCACTACGAACAATCTAAACTGGGAAGGAATAGGACAGAGTAAACAGAACAGGTAACAAGCCTGACTGAGAAAGAAATGGCAGGGTTTTCCAAGACGGGTTAAAGACATCATTAAGAGCCAAAAACCACAACAAATGCCACGTAAGATGGTTTAAAAAAATACATAGATCAGTTTCGGTAGTATAGCCATTTTGACTATATTTATTTTGCCTATCCAAGAGCAGGGAATGCCTTTCCATTACTCCAGAAAGAATGGCTTATATCAACAAATCAAATAGCAATCAATGCTGGCAAGGCTGTGGGGAGAAAGGAACCCTCCTGCACTGCTGGTGGGAATGTAAATTCATTCAACCACTCTGAAAAGCACTATGGAGAGCTCTGAAAAGACTAGAAATAAATTTCCCCTTTGATCTGGCCACACCCCTCCTGGGAATATATCCAAAAGAGGCCAAAACAACATACAACAGAGATATATGTATACCCACGTTCATAGCAGCACAACTAACAATAGCTAGAATATGGAAGTCACCAAAAAACCCATCAACAGACCAGTGGATACACAAACTGTGGTACTTATACACAATGGAATACTATGCATCTGTAAGGTCCAACAGCGTGAAGGTTTTCATAGACAAATGGAAGAAACTTGAGAACATCATGCTTAGTGAAGTGAGTCAGAAGCAGAAGGTGAAACATCGGATGGTCTCTCTGATATGAGAGACCCAGATCACAACCATCTCATGGAACTTTAAAGGAAAGACAAAGGGAAAGAAGGGGACAGCGGGGGTGGGGGGTGATGAAGGGAGGGAAGAGAGGGTGGGGGAGGGACAAAGGGAGAGCAGGAAAGCCCTTTGATAAGGAAAGTATTGCACAAAATGTTCAACTCCACTGTAAACCTTATATTCTGCACATGTACATATCAATAAAATGGGGGAAAAATACATAGACACAACAGACAACAAAGTCAAAGAAAAAAATTATCCAAGGAGAAGAGATGTTTTATATATTGAGAAACAACAAAAAGAGTGACAGAAGCTGACATCCCCCAAAACAATGAGTCTCAAAAGTTAAACAATGTAAGGATGAAAAGGGAAAAATTCATCAAAGCATTATACAACCAACAAAAATATCTAACAAACTAAATGGGAAAATAGAGAAGCATTTAAACAATTGGAGAAAAGCTGAGAGAATTAATTGCCATGAAGAGTACTGAACAAGAAATGTTTAAGAATGTTTTATAGGCTGAAGGGGATTGATTCCAGAATAAAGGTCAACCTAAAGCTAAAAGAACAGGAAGAATGGAAAGGAGCAAATATAAGATTTAAAAAAAAAATACAAGTGACAATTTCAAGCAAAAGTGGTGAGATATGTCATAAGAAAAAGAGCATCAGCAAGAAATAAGAAACAGGTAATTATATATAATTTATAAGATCTGTGCCTTGCTTATAAATTAATAGTATGTAATATTAAACATTATAAGCTATAATAAATTAATGCTTATATTCAAGTCTCTAGAGAAATTAATAGACACAGGTAGGTATAGCATAAAAGAAATCAGAAATATTTTAAATACTTGATTGAAAAAGCAAAGGCATAAAATGATGAATAATGGGACAAAAATAGTGGATAGCTAGAAAATAAATGTTAATAGCATGATTTAAATCCAACCAAGTCAATATATACAAGCATTTGAGTTACATGGGCACACAGAGATTCCACAACCTATCTGTATGTGTTTAGAAGAGACACATTTTGTTTATAAAGGCAAAAATAGGCCGAGAAAATGAAATGAGAACATACATACCATGCAAACACAACGACATGCAGCAGTTGCCGCAATGATAATTTTAAAGTAAAACTTATTAGAACTAAGTAGCTGATGTAGATGATCTCACGAGCCTCCAGACAAGACCCCCACATCCTCATCCATCACACCTATAAATATGTTAATTTATGTGAAAAGGCTCTGAGCAGATATGATAAAGTAATATCTTAAAATTAGAAGATTATTCTAGATTATCTAGACAGTGTGTTATAATCCTAAGGGATCATGGGTAAGGGAAGACTGAAACCTCACAGAAGTGCAATAATAAAGAAGCCAGAGAAATGCAGGCAGAGATTAGAAGATGCTTCGTTGCTATATTTGAAGGTAGAGAACACATACTCCATAGAGTGCAGGCCAAGGAATAATGATGGTATCTACGTGTTGAAAAAGACTTAAAAAGAAAAGTCTTTCCATAGTTTCCAGGAAGAATGCAATTCTCACAACCTACTCTGGGACTCTGGACACCAGAAATAAAAGAGACTAAATCTGTCTTTTTTTTGGGGCTTGTTTTTGGTTTGATTTTAGTGTTTCATTTTGTTTTGTTTCGTTTCCAGTACTGGGGATTAAATACAGAACGTTCAAAGTGAACTGTATTCTCGGTGTCCCTTGTAGCCTTTATTGTAAGACAAAGTCTCACTAAGTTGTGGCATTGCCCAAGCTGAGCTCAAACTTACCATCCTCATAGCTCAGCTTCCCAGAGTTATGGAATTATATGCATTTACCAACATGCCCAGTTAGTATCTTAATTCACTAAGCATGGAAGCACTTATTAAAGCAATAGGTATTTGATATAGCAAAGTCCCTTAATCTATACAGTCAATGAACTTTATTTCCACACACTAGCAATTAGAAAATAACTTTTAAAAATCTTTTGGACAAAGCACATAAAATATTAAAACATAAAAATAAATTCAATATATGACATGCATGATTGAAAACAACAAAACATCATCAAGTAGAAGCTTAGAATTTTTGAAGAAAAATAAGAGAACAGTTTGGTAACCATGGAGCAAGCAAAGATTAATTAGACAAGTCATGGAAGCAGTAACCATAACATTTTAAAATTAAAAAAAGTTTTAAAAATATTATAGAACAAGCCGACAAGCCAGAAACTCAGGAAAGTTTCCTATGATGAAGTCTTGAGGCAGAATTTTTTGCCAGTTAGGACAAGTCAAGTTTTGCTCTTTGGATCTTCGATTGATTGGATGGTGTCCATCCACAGTTTGGAGAACGGTTTTCTTTGCTTAAAACTTAACATCAATTGGTTGCAGATACCATTTCTACCAAATACCACACAGATATACAAAAGTGTGCATTTGCATTCTTAATCTAAATGCCTAGATTAATAAATCATTTAATGACTTAGAGTTGTAGCCTAGCAAAACTAATATGTAAAATTAACCACCATAGACACCATTATGGGAATGAATAGTGAAGTCAGTTTGAGAAACAAGTTAATTTACTTCTAAAGACCTTATAGTGACTTATTTTAAATAAAAAAATAAAAAATGAAAATAGACAAACACTTGGACACTAAATTTTAAAAGATATGTTAAGGGGCTAGAGGAATAGCACAGCAATTTGCATGCTTGCCTAGCATGCACAAGACCCTGAGTTGCGTTCCCGAGCACCACATAAACCTGGTATGGTGGCACATACCTGTGATATCAGCCCTCTGGAGGCTGAGGCAAGTGGATTGCTATCAGTTCTAGGCCAGCCTTGGTTATATAGTGAGTTGAGGACCTGGACTACAAACAAGCCTATGTCTCAAGAAAAAAAATGATATGCTAATTACTATTAAGCAATTAAAATGATGCGCAGGGAGTAGGGTAGAGAAGAATCTAGAATGAGACTTGTTTACAACATCACAGCCAAATAGAAAAAAATAAATTCTAGTGTTTTATGAGTATTGCGGTTTGGATCTGGAATGTCCCCCAGAAGTCTCATGTGTTTAAATGTTATAGATTGTCTATGGAACCATGTGCTGTTGGGAGATTGGGGCCTAGTGTGGTGGGGTGGATTGCAGGCATGTAAATTGGATTGTAGGCATGTGAATTGGATTATCGGTGTGTATTGGGGCTTACCACACCTTCCACACCCGGATCCAGGAGAAGCTGATCACTGGGATGAGACCTGGAAGGACCTATAAGCGGCTTCCTGCCTTCCTGGGAGGACTAGTCTCAACTAGTCTCACCTTGCCCTGACTTGGCTTCCTGTTTGTGATGTCGTGAGAAGTTGCCTCCACCTCTGCCGCTGCCATGTATTTCAACTGCTCTCAGCCACACCTGAATGGACTGTGACCTTCTCAAACTGTGAGGTAAAATTAACCCCCCTCCCCTAAATTTGAGAATATCAGGTATTGAGTGACAGCAATGAACAAGAATCTGAGACAATGAGACAGAAGGGGAATATAGGTAACAACATTTTATCATGCAATTCAAAATAGCTGAAAGAAAAATTTTGAATGTCATCATGACAAAGAAACGAGAAGTGTTGGAGATGTTTGAAAACTTGAGCATCCTGAATACACCAATCAATGCACAGTGTAAGGGGCACAAAAGCAACACACTGTACCTCTTAAGGAGTTATATTTGTTGTTGAAAAGGAAATTTAGACAACAAATAAATCGGTGTTTGATGTTATTTGACGTCAGGGAAATTTACATTTAAATCATAGTGAGATACCATTTTGTAGCCATCAGAAAATATAAGATAAAAGACTGACAACCCCAAAAGTTGGCAAGAATGTGGAACAATCAGAACTCTCTACATTTTCGATTGTAGTAAAGAATAATATTTCATGTGGAAGAACTGTTACTTGGTTTCTTCTCTTAACTTTAAGTATACAACCTTTTAATTAGCAATTCTACTTTTAGGTTTATGCCTAGAAGAAATTAAAAATAAGTCTTTTCCCCAGACAGAACAGCATGTTACTCATCCTCATTCCTTTACCCAAGAGACTGAGAGTCAAAAGAGTTGAAATGCTTTTCTCTGAAACAAAGGCGATCACGTCTTATC
Source organism: Ctenodactylus gundi (assembly GCA_004027205.1). Lineage (NCBI taxonomy): Eukaryota > Metazoa > Chordata > Mammalia > Rodentia > Ctenodactylidae > Ctenodactylus > Ctenodactylus gundi. Next base: position 135,613 of record PVKB01002556.1, read on the forward strand.
AGTTCATGCTCATAGTGAGTAAATGAGCAAAAGATCAACATGCTTGAACAGTCACATTTGTTTAACATGTATAGTGACCTACGATTTAAAGGAACTTGGTTGAATGTACAAGCAGTTTTAGGTTGTTTTCTTTTGAGTTTTTTAAAAATAATATTTTATGTGAAGCCTATCTTAAGATCAGATGTAAAACAAAGACAAAGTTTGCTAAATACACATGGCACCAAGAGGATGATTCCTTAAGCCACACTGTGTACCCATACTAACCATATATATTGAGTAATCGGCTCAAATTTATGGTAGTACTGGCCACACAGAGACTCTGTTTTAAATTGTCCAAATTGTCGAGATTATAACTCATGGGCTACATTAGGATTTCCCTAATTTATAACAGGAATTTTTCACACTGAAAAGTTCATTCTTTGAAACAATTTGTCTAGTACAATGCAGCATGCATATCTCACATCACACATATGTAAATACATATATATTTATGTATATATGTGCACATGATTAATAACACAACATCTGGCATTTTGAAGAATTAAAATTGCTGGAATGTTCTACATCATTTTTCAGTGATGACAGTAGCAAATCTTTGGACAAAGATTGAAGAAAGAGTAACGATGTAGATGTTTATTTTGGAAGACACTTTCTAGGGAGAGGGTTTTAAGCAAAGATATATGACTTGAATCTTTGAGCTGAAAGGAATTAGGGGTCACCTGGTTCATCTTCCATACCCAATCCGCAACTCTCTCTACTACATTGACTGATGACCATCCTGTGTCTGCATGAATTCTTTTAGTGACAAGAGTTTCTACTTTGGAAAACAGCCCAATTAGACCCATCTCTTGAGAAAAGGGAATCAAGAGTTGCGAGTATTGACTGCATTCCTCTTGTTGTTAGCAGTTCTGAAGCAGGAAGGCCACCTGGAGTCCAAACCCCGTGCGTAAATAAAGTTTGAGGAAGGAGAACTGAAACAGAAAAGGAGAAGAGGCCAGGTTCTCAAAAAGAGAAAATGAACAAGGATGGCTGAACTGAGAGAAGCAGAGACGGGAAAAGATGCAATTCTTGGTAAATCTGCCTTGATTCCTGATGGTTTCTTTTCTGCTTTCTCAACCAACCATGCAGTGTTCTGTCCTTGGATTTAAATACGCTACAGTGTCTACCGTTTGGGGTCATGGTCGTACAGGAAGTAGAAAACCAAATTCACCACCAAACAGAATTGCCTGAGACAACAGTTTGCAGAGGTGCACAGTGTCCTTGCTGCCCAAGCTCTGGCCTCGGTGTTCTGTAGCGGAAGTGGGAGTGTATCCGTGTTCTGAAGGGACAGGACTCAGGCAAAAGCCAGCCAGAGGCACCACGACTTCCACACTCAGTCCAAACTGCCGCCCAAGGGACCTTCTGTGCCAATCTAGAGCATTGAGGTTAAAATAAGAATCTCTTCAGATAAACATAACAAATATCTTGTTTACATGAAAGCGGTTTGAGAAGATTATTTTGATTTCGCAAAAGCATGAATGGAAAAATTTTAAAAATGGATGTTGTAACACTAAGAATCTTTGTCAGCCTAGATGTGAATAAACAAAATGTTAAGAATTTTGAAAAATACGCACTCTTTACCTTAGTTCAAAAATGGTAATTATGCCTTCACTACAACTTCAATGAAATTTATTGTTTTATTATGCAAACATCAGGTTTCAGATAGAAGGGTGATGTTTTCTTAATCCTTGCCTGCCATTTACCCTGTACAGTTTTAGGGGAGCTTGTTCCTGGGCTTCCACTTTTTCTATACATTCTTGTTTCTCTCCATGATTCGTATACATCTTCACTATCGTGGGGATTTTTTTCCTCAGATTTCATCTCTAGGAAAAGAAGTTTATCTCAAAAGTTACCTATTGTGGACTTAAAAATCCAATTACATCACATCTATGGATAAGAGTACCTCTGAGTATAACTAAACGATGTGGAGTAGATAGATAAGCTTCAGATATTTACCAGAAAACCGGAGTATGTTTCTTTCTCTAAGAAACTTGGCAGAAATATATATATATATATAAAAGTTTTGTTAATCCCTATAGAGTGACAAAAAATAGGAAAATCAAAAATGTCTTAAATGGACCAAATTTATCTCAGTTACTGCCAACTGCCAAAACCAGTTACGATAAAAGATTATTTATTGTCTTGGCACATTTGCAACAAATCCTTAATTTAAAAAAAGAGGGAAGCTAAGTAAATAGTTCAGTTTTTGAAGGGTTTGAAAATCTTTCCATTTTAATATCCTGTGAATTTATAAAATGTTCTATATTGGAAAGAACTTCATTCTCATAAAATTTTAAAACTTTGAAATCAACATAAGCTTTGCATAAGAAATGTCTTTTTTTTGAGAAAGGTAAACAGGGTCCCTCTCTGTAGCCCAGGCTGATCCTGAACTCACTATGGAGCCCAGGTTGGCCTTGAGCACATGGCAAGCCTCCTGCCTCAGCCACCTGAGTGCTGGGGTTATAGCCATGTGCCATTACTCCCAGTATACATGGTGCTGGGGAATCAAACTCACATAATTAATGTTTGATTTAGTGGTTGTTAGGCAAGTGCTTTAACTACTGAGCCATTCCTCCAGCCCCAAGAAATGTGTCCTTTGTTGGGGACATTTAACCTTTATGAGTGTTTATATGGATATGAGCAACCATGTGTTTTCTTTAAATAAATATAACCTAACATGATATTTTAGCAAATGCCAAATTATATCTACATATCTACACTACTTTTGTGGTCCAATCTATGCTTACTGAAATAGACTTCATAATAGTAAAAATTTAAAATATCATAGATATGACTCAATAAGTAGCTAAGTAGTAAAACATGGCATATCAGATCTACAAAATCCTATGTACTAATTAAATAAAAATGCACTAAGTAACAATTCACCAAAAAAAAAAACCCAGTTATCAAAAAATTTCCAGGTGATGATAACAGTTATAGAAAAGCATATGCAGCATGTGACACTGTGGGGGCAGGGCAGGGCCCATACAAGACTCCCTGTGTATAAACATAGATGTGAAAAAAAAGTTACAGAAATGATGACAGTAATTGCTTACTAACTCTCAGCTTAGTTGATTTTTAATTTCCTGTTCAATTTTTATGAATTATCATAAGCATGTGTTTCCTGTTCAATTTTTGTGAATTATCATAAGCAAGTGTAATTTGATGGAAGAAAAACTCACATTCTTAAATTGTTTTATTTTTAAATAAATAAAGATTATACCTGAATGCAGTATAGCAAAATCAGCGGGACCGACGTGCCTTGCACGCAAAGAAATCCCGGGGATCTTTCTTTCCTTGTGAACAGGTCGTCCCTCCGCAGCCGTGCTTGGTATGGGGTTAGTCTTACAGAACAAGCAGGCCACTGAGGTAAGGCGTCCTTTAGTTCCTCAAACTGACTTAGTGTCTGATTTACTCTCACAGTGAGGGAGACTATCTGAAAGTATGCCTAAATATAAAAAAGATAGGCTTTGACTCCTACTGTATGAGTAAACTTTATAGTGAAGATTTTCCATATCCAAAGAAGGTGCCAAAAATAAACTTAATTGAAAGCTTTTATTTCCATTCATTTGGTAGGAAAAAATAATTACCCTTAGTAAACAAAAACCTTTACTCCTCACACTATATGGATCAGGAACTCAGGCAGAGGATTTTCAGGGTAATTTTTAGGCTTCCCATGGAGTTAGCTGAGATCCACCGTAAGGTTACATCTGGACTACGGCTCTGGAGACAAAACATTTGATATGTCTCTGTCTCTGTCTCTCTCTCTGTCTCTGTCTCTCTCTCTGGATGTGTGTGTGTGTTCCCTTTCAATGCGTCTAACTCCATGTGGTAGGCTTGGACTTTTGAGCAGGCCCCTTGCACTCACAGACAATCCATCAGTTTCTATAGTGTATTAAGCATCTGTGGCTGATAGCAATGCTATGTTAAATCTTTGACTTACCACTATGGATGGATTACAATTCACAAATTTAAGATTTTGAAACAAGTCTGTGCTTGTAAGATATTTATTTTCCATTAAGAAACATCTTCTGATTTTCTACTGAGACTCAGTGGAAACTCAACAATCACCCGTGGGACACTAAGCCACACTACGAAAACCTGACTTCTCCTTTATAAACTCAGTACTGGCTCTCCCAAGCAACAATATGCGGAAGCACTCCACCATCAGGTAGGAGTGTTGTACTCAACGCTTGAGCAAGTCCCAAGAGAAGAAAAAAATGTTCCAGGTGCAAATGGCTCAAACTTTAATGATCCCTACTTAGTATTTCAATTCTTCTCTCTCAACCCACATCTATGACTTCACAGAGAGTTTCTCTTAACCAAATGGCGAATGAAGCAGAAAAGAAAAAAAAAATCTTCGTTTAATGAAAGTTACTCATGATACTTTGTTACTATTTTAAAGTGCATGTGCACAGGTGTAGCAGAATCACTCCCTCCCCACTCAAGGGCAAAATGAGGGAGCACAGGGACAGAAAATCCACTAGTCATTAGAGCTTTGAAGTCTTGTGCCTGGTTGTTAGTTTTGCTTAAATGGAGAAATGGCAAGAGGTATAGATCTGCATTGATTCCTGAGCAGCGATGGGGTAACCCGGAACTCGGAAAAACACACTGGAAAATCAGAAGCAAGAAAATCGGTGGAAAAGACACGATCGTACATTTCTGTGGTTATTTCAAAAGTACAGATATATTCTATATGAAAGTCGAGTCTTAAAACTCAGCTAAGCTATCAAATAAGAGCATATTTGAATGTTCACTGTGCCTCTTCCCTATCCAGCCTGATATTTTCCCAGATCGTGAGCACAGCACCACCACGACAAAAATGGGAGTTACATGCACCCCAAAAATGTGAACTTCTGCTTGTTGAGGCCAATGTGGCTACGGCCACTGCCAAGTGTCAACAACAGAGACCAGCACAGAGACCCCAGATGGTGGTATTTGTCACCTGGGGGAGATCCCCAAGCTGTTTACCTAGTGGCAGGCTGACTATATTTGGATGCTTCCTACACAGAAGGGACTTAGCTTTGTTCCCACAGGAATAAATTTTTACTCTGGATATAGACTTGTTTTCCCTGCCTACAATGCTTTTGCCAAAACCACCACTGTGGACTTAACAGAATGCTTTCCTCACCATCTGGGTATTCCACCCAGCATTGCTTCTCAACAGGAAACTCATTTTATAGCAAATGAAGTGTGGAAATGGGCTTGTGTTCATGGAATGCACTGGTCTTGCCATGTTTCCCATCACCCTGAAGCAGCTAGCCTGACAGGATGATGAATTAGCCCCTCGAAGTATCAACGACAGCACCAAATGGATGACACCACTTCACAGAGCTGGGTAATGCCCTCTAGGATGTAGTACATGCTTCGAATCTGCCACTATTGAAGTATGGTACTATTGCTCTCATATCTGAGTTTCTAACGCCTGGAAACCAGAGCTAAAACTTCAGTAAAGAAGGACTATCATGTTTGTGAATATTTCCTTGCTTTGACATGAGTCTTTTAAAATATAGAATGAGGTGCTTTTCTTTTTTTTTTAACTTTGTTTTTATACCTTATCACCTTTCTTTTTATCTGTAGTTTAATACTATACTTCCTCTGGTGTGAAATATTGATAACTTCTTCGTGTGAATCTCTATTGTATAGGATAGGATGTCATGATAGTGGATAAGACATTCTAACGATTCGTGGACAACGCCATTAGCAGCCATTGGCAACAAAGGCGAGTCCACATCAGAATAAGATTGTATTTAAGTCTTATCAAAGCACTACAATCTTTATGATGAATAAGAACTGACTTAAATGATTAGAAGAAAATAGATTCCCCTAAAACCAGGACTGTAAAGAGAGAGTTTGGGCCTTTTTGTTGTTGAATAATTGGGTCCCTCAACAGAAGCAGTACAAGAAAGTTAGTGAAGGAAGGTCTGTGTTTTCAACTTTACGTGGAACCTGAAGCCCTGTCATCATGGTCAGCTGTAGCAAGAATCAATTGGAATAAAAGGCCAGGAAGAAGGCACTGTCTTGGGGATTGGGGTTATGGAAAGTATGGCCTCATTTTAAGAAACACTGAGAGAGGAGGCAAGTGAGAAAAAAATGAAAAGGAGAGAAACAAATAAGAAAAGAGAGAGAGGGGCTGAAGGAATGGCTTGGCGATTAAAGCTCTTGAGCAAGCACTAAGCCAAGTGCTAAGTACCCGAGTTCGATTCCCCAGCACCACATAAACTGGGCGTGGTGGCACACACCTGTAATCCCAGCACTCGAGAGGCTGAGACAGGAGGATTGCTGTGAGTCCAAGGCCAGCCTGGGCTCTGAAGTGAATTCAGGACCAGCCTGGACCACAGAGTGAGACCCTGTCTCAAAAAAAAAAAAAAAGAAAAGAAAAGAAAAGAAGAGAGAGAGAGAGAGAGAGAGAGAGAGAATAGAAAAAGCAATGTCTTCTTTCCTCAGTCTGCCTTTTGATTCCCCACAGCTATCTCTTTGAAATAGAACCAAAGAATCCTGGGAAATACAGTTGGTAAACTCTGTATTCTAGCATCACATGGCAATTATCAAACAGTGGGCAAGAGGTTAAAAAAAGCTGGAGATAAATAATTACATTCTGTGATGAGCCCCTCTGTAGACATGCAGAAAGACAAAGAAACTGAAATGGGGCATAGGATTTAAGAGACATTATCACTGCAATACATGGTTATTAAAGAGTTCGCAACTATGTCACTGAAAATTACAAAGTATTTATGTATGGCCTTAATTTTCATCATCACTATTTTTGACTGATTTGATCAAGTCACTCTTTGTCCTTCAAAATTATTATTCAAGGATCACATCACTAATTAAAAAATATTGTCTCTTCACAAAAACTCAGCACCAAGGCTGGGATAAATCACCACCCAAGAGAAATTGATCTAAGAAAATATGATCATACAGACAATTCTCCTAAGAGAAGAAATAGCAATATAGTTGCTAATAAGGCTCCAACTCCACTTTCACAGATGTCAGAATACAGAAAATTTCCAGAATATATAGTGGGGACTTTTCACCTCCAAAAAATACTTTTTTCCCCTATTCTATGTCTATGTAAATGATATTGAGATGGTGGATCTGTAGTAACTTGGGATACAGTCTGAGTCAAGTGTAATTATTCCACACACATGTCACAGCTATGGGTTTAGTTGATATAAACAGAATACTCTTCCACAAGAACAAAATAATTCTTATAAATTACTACAGATTGTATATGCACCCCCGTTGGTCAAACACAATGGCTCATCTAGTTGTACTACGGTGCATGAAAAGCAAGCTTATGAGAATGAGAACAACATCGTGTGTTTGCATACAGCAACAAATATCCCAACTATCACAGATCATCTCTGTGAGCTTGTGGAAGCCATTTAAACTTCTGGAGTTTAGCTCCTCTCTATATAAAGTCAGCTAATTAAACAGTCTTTAAAGATATTAGATGAAAGGAATGAGGTAAGTGCCAAATAATCTATGCATAATTAGAAAGACGAGGCTTAATCTACTCATGAAAGTGATATCAAAAAACAAACAAACAAACATGGTCAAAGCAAGAACATTTAGGAAGATTCTTGTAATGACAGGAAGCCAATTTGACTACTTATTCATCAAACTGGTATGTCTTCTATTCTGCACATTATCTACCTGCAAGATAGGAGATACCATCGCAGATATTCCTTAATTAGCTGTTCACTATAAGATTTAGGTTTCCCATGAGACTTTTTAAATCACTGCTCAGTAATGTTTTAAATGTTTATAATGATCTCTACAAAGTAAACAATTTTTTCAACGTTTTTATTTTGAGGTTAATAGTTAAAACTATATCTATTTTTTTTTCTTTTTGCTTGTGGTACAATTTAGTTTCTGAGCTTTAAAAACTGAAGTATGGCCACAATTTTCTATATAAGATTGAGACTCTTGTGTTGGGCCATTTGTGATTACTACCCATGATATGACAATATCATAACCATACATACAAAGTAAAGTTCATCTCTATTTCATATTACTTTAAAGAATTTTTGCAAGTAATTTCTAAGATTTATTTTTTCAAATTGTACCACAAAATTGAGTCCCCATGTTAGGATTACTTGAAAATAATATTAATGAAATAATTGGTGATTTAAACCCATAAATAAAATTTTAAAAGATTACCATCACAATTTTTTCTAAGAAATATATTTAAGTTTTCTTTGATTTCATATTAAGGCTATATTTTCACCAATGTTGTATGATAAGTAAACAAAAATAGTAGATGCATAAAGAAGACAGGAGCAGAAAGAAGAGAGGAGAAGAGACAGAAAGAAAGGAAAATTCATGAAGAAATAGGAAGTGTCCTCAGGAGAAGTTTGCCTTTATATATTTTTGTTCCCTTACAATGGCTGATTCGATTGTTCTATTTCCAAGAACTATAAACATATTCTAAGAACTCTGACTGCTAAGTAAAATACTTATATATAAACTCTACATTTTCCACTGTCAATTCTTGTGGTCCAGACTAACCACACAACAAGATTTGTATGTAACTGACAGTGCCATATTTTTTAAACAATTCTAATTTTAAAACCACGAAAAGGTATTAAGTTAGGACAGTGCACATACTGGGTAGGTTTCTAGGGCCACTCTTTGACTTCCTATCCCAATGAAAGAAAGTGAACTGTTAATACAACTCTAGATTTTGAAAATAAAAGACGTAGCTTATAAATTGCTTGGACAATTCTTTAAATATCATATTCAAAATGGTAAAATCTATCACATTTACAATGTCAGAGAAAAATTTTATCCCCAAGTGAATTTAGGCATAAATTTTAAATGCTATGAAGCACTGGAAAAAAATGAGCATTGAGTTCAGCAAAATTAGAAACTGAAATAGCAACTTTTATGCCTTTGGACATCTATTGGATATCTAACGATTTTATGCTTCACATAAGTGGATCTATGTGATATGCTGGACTTGATTGGGATCATAAAGAACTCGAGAGATGACCTTCTCTTGTGGCTCTTGAGAAAGGCCAGTGGGGTGGACATGGTTATTCAAAATCACAAAGTTCAAAAAGTACAGATAACTTCAGAATGAACTGAATGAGCAATGACATACAAGTTCAATGTGGAGAAAGCAGTCAAAAGTAAAGATCTAAGGACAAAGAAAATTCTTGAGGCCGCTCAGGGCAATTGAATTTTAAAAAGATCTAAATAGGTGGACAAAAATACCCGAGCAAGGTGTCACTACCCAGCAAGGGGTGATTGTAAGGATCTCATAACTCTTCTGGTCTGGTAACTTCCTCATCGATTACAATGAAAATTACAACTAGAAACAGAGCACAGACAAAGGAGTTGGGAGCTAAATTTTGATGATCGTGTTGGTGCTAAATGCGTTTTCTTATTTAGTCTTCAAATTATCCTTGAGAGGACTAGTGATATAATCACAAGGTTGAATATTAGCTAGTCATAAGAGGAATAAGAAATACAGTTTATACTAGAAGCTAGTTTGCTGGCTTCACAGCCTATGACTTTTAGAAATATCTTTAGTATATGATCTTTACAGTAACTATAATAGACACATATTTTTAATCATTGTTGTATAGATAATAAAACTTAATTTTGTGATTTTTCCCAACATCATATAGGTGGTAAATAGCAATGAAAACAGTCATCATGGATACTTGTGCAAGACGATAGGCTCGGCCAGCACACATGTTGTTAATAAAACCCTGTACCTGATGATCAGTGATGCAAAGGACTGGTTAAAAGAGAGAAATCAGGCAAAAGGCAACTGGTATGAAGCAGGTAAAAGATGATAGGTATATGCACCCCTTCAAAAGACATTTTAAGACATTAATGAAAAAATTTAACAAAATGTTATTGGATGCTATACCAGCTGCGACAATTAATCATGTCATGTCAATATGGGTGATTTAAATGTCTAGCAACTTGGTAAGGCATCATTCTGGGTGTGTCTGTGGATGATTGTCATGTAGGTCAGCAAACTGAGGAATGAAGACACACCAGGAACGGGTGATACCAACCAATAGGCTTGCAGCCCAGATGGATTAAAAGCAAAAGAAGAACATGCTCTGATTCTGAAGAGCCATCACCTTTGGAAATCAACATCGAATGTAGACTTGCACCTTCTCATCTACAGTGCATGTCCAGGCTTTTGACCTAGAACGGCACTGCATTCCTATTCCCCCTGTTCCATCTTCCTGTCTAAGCACCTGCTGGATTTTCTGGCTCTCCTAATGCACGTGGTTATTTTGAATTCTTCCAAATCTGATCCTATAAGCTCCCCTAATAAATCCCCTTGAATAATTTACATCTCTATTTATTATTATGCTCCTCTAGAGACCCCTAAATAATATACCAACATTCAAAGAATTCGCTATTCAACATGTACAGGTGGCCCGGCCCTTCTTGTCAGGAGCTGGCTACAGAGAGCAATCCGTACTTCAGGTTGGAGGCCTGGAGCGCTACCCAACAGAGAAGTTGAAGACAGCCGTAGAGGCTCTACGGATGAACGGACAGATGGGAATAGAAGTCAGAAAAACAGAGCAGAAATTTGAAAATCAGGAAGATGATTAATCCATGATGAAAACCAGAATTCCTCATCTGAAGTGAGAGTAGAAGGCATGTGAAAACTGGTAAATGAGAGGACAATTTTTTTCTAGATAGTTTAAAAATGATTTGTGTAATCACTATGGGGATGATGAATAGAATTATGCTACTCCTTTTGAGGAATTTATAGGAACAAACAAATACATCCTGATTGCCTTTCCTAGCTGCTACACACACACACACAGAGAGAGAGAGACAGAGAGAGAGAGAGAGAGAGAGAGAGAGAGAGAGAGAGAGAATACCCTTTAACTCATTAGGATTATATTCTAGTGAGGAAATGCAAATATAACTGACCCATGGAATATGTAGACGTTTGACTCCAGGACAGACTTTATATGCTAGAAGATGTCCAAATTCTCTCTACAAAATAACATTTTTTATGCGTATAACCTATTCTCACCTTCCCTTGTATATATTAAATGATCTCTAGATCACTTATAATACCTAGTCAAATGTATATTATGTATATAACATTTATATCACAGAAATAGTAGCAGGAAAAAGAAGGTCTGCAAATGTTCAGTAAGATGCAACCGTAATAGGAAAATGTATAGCACACATCAACAGTAATGCAATAGTTTTCAAATGTTTTCTATGCAGGGCTGGTGGATTCTGTGGATAAAGGATCCAGAAATGTGGAGAGATGACTATACATAAAGTACTTCTCAGTGTTTCAGGCTAAGAAGAAAACTTGAAAATGATGGAAACTTAAAAGCCAAGAGTGTAGCTCAGTGACTAAAGCACTTGCCTAGGAAGTGTGAAGCCTTGAGTTCAGTCCCCCAGCACCTCACAATTGTTGGGCAGTCTTCGCACAGGGGAGGCCCAAAGAGAAGGATTGCTATGCATTTGAGGCTCTCCTGGACTCCATAATGAGTTCAGTTCTGGAGTACAGAGCAAGACACTGTCAAAAAAATGGAATGAGAAAATAAAATTTGGGCCTTCGTAAGATTGATAAGAATTTCGCTGATGTAGAATAGAATATTTGAGCAAAGGCTGAACCTAAGAAACTATCTCTGTAGCTCTGTGACTACCAAAGGGAAAGAATTAAAGCAAAAACCCAGTGAAACATACATTTCATGTTTGAACAAAAACGTTAAGATGTGTGTAGCTAGCTAGTGCAGAGGAAGGTGCTTGTTCACATTTGAGATGAACATTGTCATCTCTGACAATTCCAAAAGTTCAACAGTTGCAACTAGTTAAATGTGACCCCTGGGTGGAATTTGTCTTGTGGCCAGACAGGGATGGCACAGCAATAGTATTGAGAATTTGGATTCAATATAGAAGTTCAAGGTATGTGGAAGAGAATGCGTGCATCAGCAGGTGGGAGTAAGAGAAAGATGAGAAGCCACACACGTCTTCCTAAGTGTTTGGGCCTGTAAATTAGCAGAGACGCCACTTATTAAATGGGGAAGGGTGTATAAGAGGCAGGTGCAAGTTGGTGGTCCATAGGTGGTGATGGGTGGTACATAAGTCATGTTTGATCAAGAACTCGTACTGGAAGTGTGAAATTTTAAAGAGCCATTAAGCATGCACATGTGGATATTGCCTTGTTTCTGTAGATATGCTTTGGAATTGAAAATAAAGCTTCAAACAACACTGTGCATTGAAAGTTCTTAGTGTTCTCATAGTATTAAAGTCCAGGGGCTAAAGGTATTTTTGAGGAGCAACGTCACTTGCTTCCAGACAGCAGAAGCTTTTACCCCTCTACCATTTGTTTCTCAATAAAGACTTTTTCTATACCTTGGAAATGAAAGAAATCTGAATAATATTTCCAAAAATCCCCTTGAGGTTTGAGACTCCAGTTTATACCAAATTTCCTTGAGAATAGATGAACAAGGAAGCAAAACAAACTGAGAAATTTGGTTTACAGTTACAAAAATAAGTGTAATATAGGTCATAACACAGCTTCTTGCCTCACTTACGAAAAAAGGAAACCCCAAAACATATCAGTGTCTCACAGCAAGAGATTCAAATAGATTTATGGTAAAACAACTTAAACTAATAAAAATAAATCAATGAGTAAAACTCCTTAGATGAGATCCATGATGACCCTTGGTATGAACTTGTCACCTACATACACATTTGTCATTCACAAATCAAACTCTTGACTAGACTTGTACTGTAACACATGTAAACTGTAACTAACCAAGAAAGAGACAATTCCTGTGTCAACGATACGCAAATCCCACGTTCTTATTCTGCGCTTTCTCAAATCCTTTAATATGGCACCACTGGCTTAATAATCTTCGCAACAGCCTTCTGAAATAAGAATGTCCTAATCATTCAGATATGAGGAAATGCACTTGAAGATTACACCCAGCTGGTGTATGATAATGCATTTGCATCCTAAGATAAATTGAAGAATATAGTTATTAAAAGCACAGGCTCTGGAGATGAACCTGCTGCATCCAATTCTGGCCCTACTGCTTTGTGACCTTTGTCAACCCCATAAAATTGTATATGCCTAAAGTACTGCATCTGGACAATAGTACCACAATGTCCTTCATAAGATTGTGTCTGATAGCCAGTGCTGTTCTAAGTATGGCAATATCTGTAAAGCACATGTACCTCACACATGGAAAGAGTTCCAATCATTAGGAATATTATTCAGCAAAGAAACAGCAAATATAAAAGTACACGCCTTAGAGGATTGCTATGAAGATTCAATACAATAATACACACATAAAATCTCAAATAGCACGTGGTACATAAGTTGTCAATGGACGTCAATTAATAACAGCTATTCTACGCCTATTCCAGCACTCCATATGCCCAGAATGTTTTCTAGGCATCAGGCAATCATGAGTTCAAATAATATAACAGGTGCCCCTGCACAGCTCAAATTTCATGAAATCTATACCCTGATACTTTTACGAATCAAATCTATAAATATTTAGAGCTTTGTTTTACACTAATCACCACAAATGCTTACTCTGAAAGGCAGTAAATATCAGGAATTTTCACGAGAATATTCTAAGTAGGACGCCTGCTTTTGCTCATAAATCAAGCGGTAACCTCAATCATTAATAAACAAATCAGGGCCAGGGTAGCAAGAGGATGTAGAGAGTAATTTAGTTAGGAATCCAATAAATTTTTTCAACACGAATAATCAAAACCAAGCATTTATTCTTAATCTTGCCATGTTAATGGCTTCTGTTAAAGGGAAAATGATTAAATCAAATTTGCCTTTAATTTGATGAGGCTAGATGAAGTTTCCCTGATGTGATAAATTACTGGGAGAGCAAATAATATGAAATTTACTATGAGACTGCTGTTGCATGAAAGTAGAGTGAAAAAAGAAATGATTCAAGTTATTTAGCATGTAGTTCACTGAATTCAAATATTCAAGTTCAAACTTCACATAAACATATACCTCATATTCTTTTACCACTGATGATTTGGTGTAAAAGAAAGAAAAACTTTGTATAAAAGCTGGTGATGTCAAAACCTCCCATGCCATGACTAACTGGGAGCTTTGTGAGGTAAACTGTGCCTGAGTCAGTACACTCTTCCATCTCTAAAGATTTCACCGGTTCTGGAGTATTTCCTCTGAATCACAGGCCAGAAATGGTTTACCCCAACTTCCTCACTTTAGAAAGTAGGAAAGTAGGCTTAGAGTGGCTTAGTGACCTCCCTAAGTGTCACTTGGGATAGAGGAAGAATTAACTTGCTGTTGCTTTGTTCTCAGTTAATACAAATGAGAAAGAAAAATGGAAACGCGATAGGAGGAATAAACAGAGAGATGCTAATCTCTCAAACTGCACAGTTTACTGAATATTCACACAACTCAATTTCCTTTCTACAAGTGAATCCAAGTCTATTCTTGGAATACCTAATATTTCTGCCTCAATTTTTATATTAGTTTGTTGTTTTGTTGTTGCTGTTGTTGGGGATGGGGCTGTTTTTTGTTTGTTTTGTTTTGTTTTGCTATTTAAAAAGTTCTATTAAAGGAGTGCATTTGTAAACATCATACATCATTTTTAAAAAACCCATTTTGTCAAATTTTCAGAGAAATGATGAACAACACTTGTATCTCTCTATCAGGAAAAAAAGATGGAAATCAACAAGAGAGTGAGAGCACAATTGAGAATAGTAGCACAACAAACGTGAAGCACCTGCGAACAGGACAGAAGGGAAGAATGTGGGGGGTAATGCAGGATCACAGCAGAAAGAAGGAGAAAGATAATCAGAGTGACTCGGAAATTTTCACTCAGTGTCATAACAGAATGGGGTAAATTTAGTCTGTCAGGAGGAAGCTGGCTGAGTAGACACTCCCAAAGGGTAATTAAGGAGTCACTCTCCAAAGCAAACTATTTTTATAAGGGGCAGTCAATGGGCACGCTCTTAGCATTCCCACCTTCTGCCACCGAATTTGTGGTCCTGCATCCTTCCTAAAAGAGATGATTAAATCACTGACACGTGAGCAGAGCAGGGACTTCTGATCTGCATCCTTTGCTGAAAGCCTGGGGCCAGCACCTATGCACGGAACCACTCGACCTAAGCTGTTGCACCGACAGTGCAAGAGAAACATGGAGACCTAAATGCGATATCTGAAGAAGGTCTGGTGTTTAGCATTGCTTATTTCAGACTAAGGCAGGAAATTTGTTTAAGGTCAGGGCCTTAAAAGTGAAAATAAATTATTCACATGCCCACACCATGACAACATCTGCCAAGAGTGTGTTTCCCCTAGTTCCCAATCAAAATATAAACAAGAGAAAATAAAGAATAGGCTAATGGAAGAGAAGAAAAATCCAGCCTGATAACTTAAAATTGTGTTTGGTTTGTTTTTACTCTAATGGTATAGATAACAAACACAAATTCTCTCTCTTAGTGCAGGGTCATTTGGTAATGGCAAAAGCCCAAGGAATGGCTGTAATCCTTGTACTGGACATCAAGGTCATAAATGAATCTTCCGTGAATTCATTGAGCAGATTCATATTGAGTTAAGTTGCCAGAAGAGAGATTGAGGATTTTATTTTAATTTTCTGGTAAATAAGTTCATTTGTCACCAGCAAATGCGTATATTTTCTCTGGTCACTATAGTTCAGCTCCTACATATCCTCTTTTCTTCCAGCCTGCTCCAAATCTGATGCCTCTCACATTGCTTCTGATACAGCGCTACATCCTTGAATTGTCTAATGTCAAGCAATGTGGATATTTTTGCTTCTTTCTTTTTTTATGCCATTGTGTGTAATAAACCAAATTACTACTTATTTTGCTTAGGTTTGGCTTCAAAAGGCACCAATCCAAAGGTTTTATGTGCCAAGAACCCAAATTAATTGATGGCATTCTGTTTAAATTTCATTTCTGTGAATAAATCTTCAGATGGCTTACTCTAGATTCTACCAATTGCTTTTTAAATGCATCGTCAAATTGATTTGGCATGTAGAAGAGGTTTCTGGCAAGTTTTATATTTTTACAGAAAGCAAACCACAACCTTGAATCTTAAATGTCTCATTGACCTATTATAAGTCATTCCAAAAATGTAAGATTTGCAATGAGTTTGTAATATTCTGCAGCTACATTATAACATGACAAAGAGGCATCACATTATTGGGACATCCTTGGCCCTATCTCTCAGGGACTCTTTTTTTTTTTTTCTGTAAGCTGCCTTTACAATGTCAAAATCCATGTCACAGCTATAAAAAATTAAAAAAAAAACAATTTTGCTTGCAAAGGTTAGCCATTGAGATGCTTCACTTTCTGTCAAAGTGAAGGGAATAATAAAAATCTCAAGTTGTTGAACTATGAGTTGGAATCATGATACATATACCATTAACATCCAGATTGAGATTTTCTCTAGTACTTTCAATGGATGATTTTTCCTGAAGAGGAAAATTCAGTGTGAATCCTTTTTAGTCCTTCTTCAGACGACTTCTTCTAAGACTTCTTCTAAGATAATAGTGTAAAACAGAATTCAAGAGGTAGGATTTGGAAAGTAGAAGTGGTACTGAATATGAAAAAACGGTAAACGTGTTGTGCCGGTTAATCTTTATCGTGCTCTTAAGTAGATTAAGAGACTTCTGGAGTGGTCAGTTAGCTGTGTGGGGACTCACCTCATCAGTCAGGTAAGCCTGATAAAATTATGGCTGAAGGGACCGTTAAGAGGTAGGGTTTAGTTGGAGGGAATGGGTCACGGGGGCATGATCTTGAAAAGAAAGTATGTTTGGTCCTTGACTACTTCCTCACCTCTGGCTCTTTGCTTGCTCTCTGCTACCCAGATGCCCTGAGTTGAGTCGAACAGCTTTCCTTCACTCTGCCCTCCCACCACGATGTTCCTGCCTTGGAGCTAGTTGACCATGGACTAAAACCTCCAAACCCATGAGTCAAAATAATCCTTTTTCTCTTTTAAGTTATATATGTCAGACATTTGTCCCAGCAAATGAAAGCTGACTGATAATACCATTCTAGAAATTCTGAAACATGTCTCTACCTTTTATTGGCTCCTCTTGCCTTCTGGGTAAAGATAAAACTTGGTAGCCCACAGTGTGGTTTCTGTTGCTTCTTCAGTCTCGTCCCTCACTAGCTCTGTTCTAGCTCATTTGAAGCCACTGTTTCCTCAGACTACATTACATTCTTTAATCCCATGCCTTCACATAGTGCCAAGGATGCAAATGGTTAGCGCGCTCAATTCTGCTGTACCTCACTATGATGTGCTTCTTGCATTGAGACCCAGATTTGTCTCAAATACCTGGGCTCATCCTGGTTCTAACTCCTCAGCATCTGGGATGACAGGCACAAAACATAGGCCTACCATGCCTTATTGCATTCCTTTTGTTCTCAATTAATTAAATAATTCTTTTACTTACAAAAGTGTCCTTATTATTCACCAAATTTTGAGGTCACATTCCATATCATGGGCTGTGCTTTTGGCTCACAGCCTGCACATAGCCACAGAGGAAACCAGCTACGGACTTCCAAAAGAGCCATTATCATCAGTAAGGTTTAATTCTTAGAGTCACAAGGCAACTAAATAAGAGTGTGTAAGATGAAATCAACTCTCTAGATTGAAAAACATAATCTCTTGTTTAGAATAATAGGGGTTTATCTAATTTAGTTTCTCCTTGGTAAACTACAAAATGGTTATATTGGCTTCTTTTATCTTGCTCAATCAAGTGTCTGAAAAAAATCAAGTGATTCTGTTACTACAGCGAGAGGGTTCTTTAGCTCCATTTGGATAGAAATCACAAGTAAGTAAAATGCAGCTCTCTTGATAACTCTGGGCTTCGAGTGCCAGTGGCTCTTGGCCTTTAATATTGGAGCTCTTAGCAGTGTATCTCTTCTTGTTTTCTGGACACCCTTATCAGCTCCTCAGTAATGTAGCCTACCAGCCCCCTTGATGGCTATCTAGAGCTCTTCTAGAAAGCTCTGCTACCTCTCTTGGGACCACCGGTCATCTGTCACAAGTCTATGCAAATGACCACTGGTCATCACAGCTCAATGGCACTCTCTGGATCTCTTCAAGGCTACTACACCTTAGTGGTACCAGCTCATTTTAATGCAATTGTCTTAGCTCATTCACCTTGAGGAAAAAAAAAAAAAACTGAATGCAAACCAAGTGATCAAGGCTTTATTTTGACCTGTTGCAAAATGGTATATACAGTGTGCAGAAGAGAGCTGTCCTGATCTGGCTGTAGGAGTGAGAACGATGATTGCTGATGTAGACCAGAAGCAGACCTCACATGAGCAGTTTTCTGAATGTTGGATAATAATTTGACAACTTTCCAAATAGTAACAAAGGGATACGAAGTCTAGAGTTTGCAGGGCAGAATCATTTGAGACAGGTCCATCTTTTAAATTTGCTGCAGCCAAGAAAAATACCTTATGCTGGCAACTCTGGAACTGTGGGATAAGTATCTGCTTGATTAAGTTCCCACAAAGAATAAATAAATAAATAAATAAATAAATAAATAGCAGGACAGAAACCACTATTGCTGAGGACTTCCGAGGGATTCTAAAAAGGGTGAGTATGTTGATCACCACCCACTAGGGTTTGACAACTCCAGGAATGGGTGCTGGTTTCTACCCAATCTTTGGTCATTGTTTTCCATTTCTAGCTGCTTCTAGAAGAGGCAGCAGTAGTGTCTAAGGTGCGTCTGGGTTGGGGAGAGATTTGTGAATTTAGCTGACAGAGTGAGGGGCTCTCATCAGTGTGGTGTAAAGACCAAGAAGAAACAACCAGAGAAGTGGTGGGAAGATGCTGGAAATGATCACTTCAAGCCAAGAGGCAGAGAGGGGAAGGAACCTTGCTACTATCGGTCAAATCATACACTCTTCTGTCTGCAGAGGCCATAAAGGAAGAATCAGACATATATATATATATATATATATATATATATATATATATATATATATATATATATATATATATATATATATATATATATATATATATATACCTCAATTCCTTTCATAACTTTTTTTTTCTTTTGAGGCAGGGTCTTGCTCTGTAGTCCAGACTGCTCTTGATCTCAATGACATATTTAACTTTCTAGATCTGATTCATTTCTCTAGGTATAATGGTTTCAAGGTGCATCCATATTTGCCTAGAAATGACTCAAATTTATCACTTTATGTCAGAGTAGTTCTCTCCTTCGTTCTGTTCATATATATATATATATATATATATATATATATATATATATGCACACACATCTTGTATGTGATTATGATTTCTTATTTACAAGTTTCAATTTCTCCTAGTCATATTGAGGATAAGAGGATAAAAAGACAATAGAAAAAAAAAATAGACTTTCTAACTCAAACCTGGCCAACCCTCTACTTACTCTTAAGTTCAAGGTCTACAGAATTGCTCTAATCATTCTTTTTTTTCCCCACATTTTATTGATACGTATACGTGCAAAATTCAAGGCTTACAATAAGGTTGGTCATTTTGTGCACATTCATATCTTGTCAAGGGGACAAGGGCTTTCCCACTCTCCTTTTGTCCCTCCCCCTACCCACCACTCCCTCCCTCTCCCCCACCCTACCCCCCTCTTTCACTTTGTCTTTCATCTTAAGTTCCAAAGGAGTTCTTATCTCTACCTGCAAGCCTCTTTGCCAGGTTCTTCCTTTTGACACACCCTTGATATCATTCAAACAAAGGCAGCGCACACATGATTGTCTCTTCAAGTTGACAACTTTCTCCTCCAATAGTATCCTGTAAATAATTTCACCCAGTTTATTACATTATACTCCATAGGTTTTGTTTCCGTCCCTTCAAGTGGACTATTAGATCTTTGAGAACTGCGTGACTGCTTTTTCTAGCTCATCACAGTTGCTAGAACAGTGAGATACACAATTGATATCTGTTCTTTATTGGTTCATTTGTTCCAATTTTACAGAGTACAAAATGTTCCTGGGCACTGTGATAGGCTCTGGAAATAGGTCCTACAGCAGAATCATGATGATGGCATTTAGAGTATGAATTCAGTAGACACTCTTCTACTCTGGTTGTAGAAAGGAACAGAGAAATGACTTATTCTCTACATCTTCACAGGTGAATAAAGAAAAAAGACCTGAAGAGAAATGCTTTTAACTTTTTCCACATTTTATTTGCAAGAACAAAGAATTTTCACAGCTAGATAGCCTAAGTCCCTCTGCTCCATATAAAGTGTCGATGTGTCTTATAAGTTCAATTTGCAACTTTTTTACACAGCAGAATTTTCTTACTGTAATCTAGATATGATTTCCACTTCTTCTGCATCTTCTCTGAAGAACAAAAATGTGTGCATTGGCTTCAAATTTCTGACTGTTGGAGTCATTCACTCTCCATTAGCCTTTGTTGTTGTTTTTTTTTTTTTTTTTTTTGGATTTGAGTAGTTTTCTTTCCTCTCAAGACTTTGCCACTGAGTATAGATGATGTCATTTCCTGAGTGTGCCATGAAGCTTTTCTAATCCCTAAAGGCATGGATGGAAACTTGTGCTTATGAAAAAGAAATGTGATTTAGACATTTTAGACTGTTTTCTTCTAATTTTATGCTGTCAAAATCTTGACCCTGATCTCTAAACACCAAAGATGACCTGGTTCCATTATAGTGAATTTCATAATATATTTTACTAAACCCAATGCAAGTCATAAGGCCAAGTTTCAGTTCTCTTCTTATTTCTTCCTTCTTGGTATTATTTAGTTTTATTAATAAGTTAATTAAAAAATTAAAATAATTATTTAATAGACTATAGAACATTATTCATAATGACTACGTGGGTTTAGTTTTGAACACCTGGAATTAAGATTAAAGTTTTTAGCCTAGTTATACTGGTTTTAGTACCTGGATATTTTCATTTCCTGTGGATTATCTCAGTATCTATTCTATATCTCAATAACAATATGTATCATTTTCACCTTCTTCCATGCCAGAAAATCTACTTAATGCAGTATTTTAAACTACCTCCAGGGATATGCCTTTATAATCACGGCTTTTAAAAAATTGTTTGCCCTTGTTGGTAGTACATTTTCATGGACTAGGGCAGGCTTACCTCTCTGTGTGTGCTTATCATATCTATTCAGCTTCAAATTGTCCTTGAGTTTTTTTTTTCTTTTGTTGGTTTGTTTCAGAACAATTAAATACTCTACAAAGAAAAAAAAAAGGGAAGTCTAAGTAAACAAGAAAGGAGTTGCATTTAATATATTTGTTCATTTGTTAATAATTGTGATGTAAATAAGAAAAATGAGTGTTCGCAGTCAACATAGCCCTAATCAGAGATCACCTTCATAGAGTCAAACCTTATTTTAAGAGATCTTCTTTTGTCTTTTTTCTGGACTGAGGGGGGAGTTGTTTTTATGTGTTTTTTCTTTGTTTTTTGTTGGTAATGTGACACATGAAAGCTGTGTCTCATTATATAAAGGAGAGAAAGCAAAATTTGGAATCAGGCAAACCTGAGAATAAATTGAAATTCTGTCGTATATCAGCTATATGTCTTTGCCACCCTTCAACATAAGTTGTTCCTAGGATTACGGTAATAATTCTTCACCTTTCAGAATGCTGCCAAAGTGGAGATAAAGCAAGTGACATACAGTACACAACTGTAAAGGTGCCACCATGGTTGTTACTTTTAAAAAAAGAGATACATAAAGCTACTCTCTTTAATCTTGTACAATTTTATTCTACTAGCTAATTTGGAGTTGTCATTTTTTATTGTTCATTATTCCTATAACCTAGAATAAATGTAATTAAAATATGTTGGTATTTTATTATGAAGAATATTTAAAGAAAACTCCAATGTGATTGGAGTGGTTAATATTTTTAATAAAGAGATGTTTATAATGTGTGGGGAAATGTGAGCAGTTAGAATCTAGATGGCCAAGCAATGTAGAATGGGTAGGTATGTTAGGTCCCACCAGTTAACCACTGCGCCTGAAACTATAGTCTTGGATAAACAGAGAGCTAGAAAATACGTGTCAGAGAATACCAAATGGTAATAACTTGGCAACTTATCCTGGTAAAGCAGGTAAACAGTGACGGAAGCAAATCAATGAGCACCTGGACTCAGAATACAAATAAGTTACAAGTAAAACTGACACATTTGTACACATGGCTTATAATTTATGCCTCACAAGAGAGATTTTTAATGAGCAATCAAAAAATCCTATAGAACAGATTCTTGATTAACTGTGGAAGTAGAGCAGGAAATATCTAGATAATATTTTTTAAAAGTAAACAACTACGGAACTTACCTTTTGAGTTGGAAAATAGGCACTCAAAGACAGCAAACTCATATATATACTCAGAGGCTTATGTACTCAGATCTCAGACTTGAAATATGAAGCAGTCAGGTTAGTTTTTCAGACTCTGCATACTTGTGAGAAAAAAATCTAATATTATCATTTACAGAATTTGACTTCCATTTTACTCTTTGACTGCTGAGTTGACTGCTTGTATTTCAGTCTACAAGTTCATGGGTTCATGAATTTTTCAATTCACATGTCTTCTGTAGAACATCAATATTAGTTACCACCAATTAAAAATGACTGGGACCCTTACTGCCCCGAATTCCTTGAAAATACTGATCAATAATATGGGCACGGTCTTCATCTTGTCACTAAATTGCTGCATGATCCTGGGAAAGTCATTCAACTACTTGAAGTTATTCAAGTCGAAAGTCTTGCTCGACACTTCCTCTAGCAGCCACGTCATCATCACAAGTCTCTGTGAACAAAGCATTTAACCTTATTTTAAAAATTAAAAAAAAAAAAAAATAGAAAACTGCCTCAGTGACTAAGATGCAAGAACGTAGTTTGAGTTCACATGTCTCTGCTCAAAAGCCATCTCTTAATATCTATACTGTCCAGAGAAGCAAGACTAAAGCCATGGTAGGTTGGGTTTGAATGCCTGGGAGAACACATTCTATGTAACTTAGAAAAAAAATGGAGATACTAAAGAACGCTGCGCAGTAGAGTATGTAATAGACCAAATTTTACCTGATGGAACAATATTAAAAGGGTATGTGCAGAGGTCCAATTGAATGTGTCCACTTGATTGTTTAGGGAGCTGCCTGGGGGATTAGTAGAACACCTTTTTGCATGTGTCTGGGTGCCCAACAGGGGCATAACCTTGGACAGTGTTTCTGGTCCTTCCCTCTTTCCTTTGGCTCTGTCCCTGTGCTCTGCTTTCCAGCCACCATCAGCTGAATATCTTTCACTGTGGTATTCTTGCCTTGCAGCCAAAAGTCTATAAGCTGAACCATTTGAAGTCATGAATGAAACAAAACCTCTGCACTGTCTGCACTGCTTTAAGCTGTGGGCATTGGATATGCAGCATGTCAGATGAGAAAAAAATTTAAAAGAATTGGCAGGAAAAAAAGGGAATTAAGAGAGTAGCCCAGTGGATCTGGTAGGCATAAGCATCTTAGTTCAATCAATTCCTGGGATACAGAAGTAAAACTCATAGGCCGGAATGCCAGACATTGATGTAGACTATGTTGTAGTTGAAGTTACACAGAATGTTTTCTAGGTTAGAGAGAAAATAAATAATACTACTATTAAGAAATGCTGACACATTCTCTTGAGAAATACTGCTTGAGAAAATGATTTTGATGCAGATATAGTAATTGGGAGCTGGTTGAGACGTGTGTTAGTAAAGAGGATGAACTAAATTGAGAGGTAAGATTCTACTAATATGGGCAACTTATCCTAGTAGAGCAGGTAAGGCAAAGTGATGGCAGACATGTGATGTTGCCTTGGCTTTGCAAAGCATTGATATTGGGTAGCTGGCCTGGGGTGAAAAGTTCACAGTTTCAGTGGTAAAAGAAGGGTTGGTGATAGAATTGAGGAAAACGTGAACATAATGAAAATCCACGTTTGTGCTGGTTTCACCACAATCTATCTTCTGTTCTGAAGAGAAAATGTGAGACACCTAGCAAAGCAATACTTCAAGAGAACGTCACTTGACTTTCATAACACACAGAAACAAGCTCTGGCTTCTCCAAGCACAGGTTAGAAGTAATCTCAAAAGTGGCCAAGAGACCAGAGTTCAGGAGCCTGGTAACCTTCTCTAGGAATTCCTTAATCTTTAAAACTCCATAAATTTTAAACCTATGCCAGTCCAATAACAGAAACTGCATTGATATTTTCCCATATTTTGGAGACTTTTTTTAAGTCATTCTCTTCCAAGAGGCCAACTGGAAAACCCTTTGTGCACAAGTGTGAAATTTTATTATTGAAAATCCGAGGTCTTATATATGAAGACACAAAACAGGATTCAGATTGTTCCCTCTGCTCAAGGAAAAAGATCCCTTCGAAGCCTCCATTTTTCTGTTTATGAAGTTTGATTATAGTTTTCTGCTTTCATTTGAGTGACATGGAGCTACTAGGAAGGTCTTTATTTTTATTCCTCAGTGCAGTGGTAAATGAGCAAACTAAACTTTTGAATGTGCACTAATATATCCACTCTATTTCACCGTTTATAACCCATCTTAGATTCATGAAATACTGAGAATCTACTAAATGGACACAATTATGCTGGAGAGAGAAATCTGCATTAAAAATATATAAAATAATCCCAGCCTTTCCGAAGAATGAGAAAAAAGCACACATACCTGAAATTCACAGAACACATCTTGCAAGCCTTATGTGTGGCATGAGTATTAGGTTGGAGAAAAAAATCTGACTAGAAAAAAATGCTTAATATACCCAGAAATCTGCTCTTTCACACAAACTGTTTTTAATAGATATACTGTCCCTTTGCAAAAGAAAGTCCCTAAACATTACCTCCTTTTCTCTGCCTGCTAAGCATTTCCTTCTCAACTCTAATCCTTCCAGAGAGCTGACCAGACTGGCTTAATACCTGTGCCTGCATGGATTTTATTTGCAATATAATACTGTATATTTTAAATTCCAATACAATTATATATATATATATATATATATATATATATATATATATATATATAGTTATGTTGATTGCATAGTATAGTGTATTTTTACATCAGTAGGAGAGTGTTATTTTTCTATTTTCTCTACAACCTACACAAAATCTCAGAACATGTTTTTTAAAAAAAAAATGTTTATAAAATAATTGCAGATCTGCTTTAACTAGGTCTTCAAAATTGTTTCTATAATGAGAGAAAACGAAGAGAGACTTCCAAGAATGAAGAATACAGTTACCAAATGTAAAACTGGGGTGGAGGAATAGCTCAGTGATTAAAGCACTTGCTCAGTGAGCTCAAGGCCCTGGTTTCGAGTGTCTAGCATCACATAAGCACTAAAGCATCTCAGTTAAGCATCACAGGCGTGATGGTGCATGCCTACAATCTCAGCACTTGGGAGGCAAGAGGACTGTGATGTGTACGAGGTCAGCCTGGTCTACAATAGTGAGTTCAGGACCAGCCTGGTCTGCAGACAGATCCTTCCTCCAAAAATAAATAAATAAATAAATAAATAAATAAATAAATAAATAAATGTAAAATTTACTCAATGAATTAAAAGAGAAATTTTAAGGAAGAATTTTCATGAGGTAATAGAAGGTAAAGACTTAAAGACAGTAAAGAAAGGTACTAGGAGGCCTTGTGTCTGTGAGTGAGCACTTGCGGTCCCGTTCTGAGAAGAGTTTCAAAATACTTCTGAACAGACTTGAGTCAGGCACAGAGTAGTGTTTTAGCAAGGTATGTGCTAAGTGACTCTGATAGATTCTGTGGATGAGGGGAGCTGTACAGAGAATGTTGATGACTTTTCTGTTGAGAAACAATTTCAAAATTCTAAAGATTACATGATCAGAACCCCCACCAGGGCCTTGGCAAAAGAAAGGAACTAGGAGAGAATCAGTGACTCAATTGGACATAAGGGTAAATATTAAAGGACAAAGTGAAATATTAATTGTATGCAATGGTCAACAGCAGTATGAATACTCATAGGTAACTTCAAAGGTTGGGAGATAAATGGAATTATTAGGAGTAAGTGGAACAGTATCTAAGTTGTCAGAATTTAATTTAGGTTTGGTGGTAGAGATTTTGTTGTAAGTTTTTTATTCCAAACTTTATGTTTCCTAATTTCCTTTGTGATTCTCAGCGTCAGACTTCTTCCATTTTCTCACTTCATTCCTGATCATTCTCCTGTGGTTTCACTACAGCTGTTTCCTGCATTACTTCCTTGAGGGAACCATCAAGCCAAGACATCTCGCTTTAACGTGCGTCGACCACTGATTTTGAATTTAACTCTACACACAGCTTCAGTGTGTGGACCGCACCAGGGGACTGGCAAGCCATAAATCTATACGAGAAATTCATAATTCTGAAGGAGAAATGTTCAGAGGTGGAAAGAGGTCAATAACCTTGGTATCTATGACTAGATTCAGTGTGATGCAGATATCAGTCAAATTTCAAGGCCATTTACATCTAGGTAGGCTTCACCCAAACAGCTAATATCTTTGAAGGAAATCTAAAACCAACGAAGAATGCATAAAAATGCTTCAGAATCAATATATTAATATCCACTCTTCCTCCAGGGTTTGGTTTTCTCATGTTTTGTCAGAGCTACAAAGTATTAACCTAGATGGTGAAATGAAAAACTTCGATTTCAAAAAATTTTTAAAATATATGTGCAATCATATCATATAGATTACTGAGCAATATTTATTCAAGGAAGGGTGGGGAATATTAAAGTTAGATTTATATTCATTAATCCATCTCAAATGACTTATGGGTTAAATTCTCTGCTTCCAGAATTCTTTTCACCACTATATACCTTCAGTCTCTTCTTCATTCTGCAGAACACAGTTTCACAGAAATAAATCTCAGGAGTCAGCGAAATACCCAGAGCAGTTTATAGCTGTTAGAAGAATGAAAGACCAAGTGAAAATCTGTAGAAATAGCCATACTTAGGATGCAAGAAAGAAAGGAGAGGAAGAAAAATGGATGAATACAGAAAGGAGGCATGGTCAGGATCGACTACATTGTGAAACTTCAGTGAAACACAGCTGGAGAAAAAAGTTGCAGTGAGGGGAAACAGCAAGTGTTAACAAGTTGGAAGTGAGGAAGGGTCATTGAACTTGGCAGTGAGAGCCTTACTACTGAATGACAAAAGACACAATTCAGCCAAAGAGTCCAAGCATGAGATGGATAGAAAAAGCGTCAGAAAGGGGTAAAGAAGGAAAGTCAGAACAAGATATGGTCCTCTGGGGAATTATCTCTCTGCGTCCCAGGAAATAGAACTGGACAGTGTATCGTTGATGCTACTCAAAGTCCTGTGTGTACACTAATAGCAAAATTCATATGCGCTGCCAAGGGCTTATATTTTTGGAGAAGGAAACTTCTTACTCCATTGTCAATCTCTTTGTTCTCTAGCCTTTTGTGAGTAAAGCTGAGAAAGCCGCTTTATATCTGCATTAACTCATTCTCCAAATATATTTAACTAGGGAACAAAAAAGAGAAAAGTTTGTCCCTATTTATTCCTTTTCTTCAAATATCCCAAGGCCCACATAAATTCAGTCTTCACCTTTCAACACCCCATCTAGTCAGAAGCAGAATGTATTGGTGGCTTTTGTCTGTTTCTGGGTGTTTCCATACAGATTCTCAGCACAAACCTACCGTCTACACACATAATCAGCTTACTACCTGATTTGATAGGAAGAAACCACAAATAAACCTACCACTTTGCGGATCCCAACTGACTTCAGTAAGAAACTGAGCTGTAAAATAACAATTCCACTTTAACACTTGGATGCTCATCCTGTGGGAACGGGTTTATTTTCTCCCCGAGCAACCACATCCATAGCCACATTTTCTAGATAATTGCCTTCTGATGTTACCCCGCTTGCTTTTCGCTTGGAGACATGGCGTAGAATCAGTTTCGGATTCAGAGAAGACTACATAGAACTGGTGTCCCAACCCTCTTGCTAACAGGTTAAAAAACTAAGCAGGATACGGTAGCACATACCTGTAATCCTAGTACACTGGGAGGACAGAGCAGGAGGATTGCAGAGGTTAAGGCCAGCCTGGC
Organism: Ctenodactylus gundi; assembly: GCA_004027205.1. NCBI lineage: Eukaryota > Metazoa > Chordata > Mammalia > Rodentia > Ctenodactylidae > Ctenodactylus > Ctenodactylus gundi. The sequence goes on from PVKB01002556.1 coordinate 163,709, forward strand.
TAACTTAGCAAGACCCTGTCTCAAATAAACAATAAAAATGTTCTGGGAATGTAGCTCATGTGGAGGTTCTGAGTTCAATTCCCAATACCTCACAAATTTAAAAAAAAATGTAAAAATACAAATGTCCAGAAACATTCTTGGAGTCATACAACTAGTGAGTCTCTAAGAACTAGTATTTGTTTTACTTCTATAGTCTTTCTTCATTTCCACAGTTCTGCCTCTAATTATCCCTTCCTTTTGGTTTGAGAGACCATCAAACCTTTCTGTACACGTCGTCTCAATTTGGCCATTAATTACCTTTTCCGACCAAGCGCACTTTGCTGTCCTTACAGGATTCAGTTCTGTCAAGGGCAACGTGAGTGATTTGCATCAAATATCTATTGTCTGTTCAGAATATGACGGGATTCTCTGACCACCATGAAACCAATTATCCTGTTCGTAAAAGTGTCTGTTTCACACAGTAGAACCCAATCAATCAAGTGCAATTAAAAGGTACAATTTATTATAAGAAACCAGGGCTATGTTACAGATCACACGGTAAAATACAGAAGAGCCTCATCAACAAGTAGCACCATAAATAATACTTATGACTTCTTCGTTCTGCACTGCTGGGGCTCCTGGGCTCTTCTGTTCACATGTCCCTGAATATTAGCATCGTCTTTCTTTCTCTTCAGATCATTTCCTTGTGCTTTTGCAGGCACACAACATAGTTGCCAACAGGGGCAACCTTCAACCTCAGTTCAAACAGTATCAAAACTTAACGGGCATCCCTGGATCCTAATTCCAATGTCCTGTCAACCAAATCTGGCTGGTCTGACACTTACCCATCACAATAAACTGGGCCTGGTAAGTCAAATCTAGAACATCCCATCTGTTTTAAAGGACAATCTCACCTTGCATAGTTCCCATAAAAATATTACACCTTCGGCACTACTACAATAAGTTGCTACCTAATTGACACCCGGAGAACAATGGCTAAGACTCCCTGCGGACATCAAGGGTGCTGTGCACGGAATGACTAGTTTGTGTGTTTCAATTCTCTGGCTATGACCTCAATCCACAACCTACATCATAACTATCATATGATAACTAATTGGAATGCATACATGCACTGTTTAGCTATTTCCGGCTACCTATGTCGGAAGGATTTCATATTAGGAACTTGAAAAAGAAAAAAAAACCCACAAGAAGGAGAAAAGTAAATTCAAGTTAAAGCTTCAGAATGAAAATAAAATGTAGACTCACAAAGTGAGGAAGCAACAAAAACCTCTCCAGAGAGGAGAGTAAACCCGAAACAACAACTAAAGGGATTCCACAAAGGAGAGGCGTCTCCAGGTACTGAGGAAGTGCAACTATTCCTGGGGGAGGCCCGTGGTTTAAAGGGATTAAGGTAAATATTTAGGTTAAAGAAAGAATCAGCCCGCACAAGACAGCAAGGAATTCAGCGCGATCTTTCTTTGAGCAGAAGCTGGTTTGTTATTATAATGAAACAAGCCCCCCGCTGACACCTTTTCCGTGACTTGTTTCCAATCCTATTGAGATTTCTACCCTTCAAGAAGAAAGGATGTGGATTATTAGACTCTTGGCAGGGGGTACAGAAAAGTCTATGTTGCTCTAGGTCCAACCCAGCAGTGGCGGATTAAGGTGTGATTGAGAGGATTGGCAGCCGCGTGCCCCACATTCTGCGGAGACCATCGGTGAGCTGAGAGGTTCCCCAATCAGGAAGTTTTCCCAGAATTCCCCAGGGTTACCCTCATCTCTTCCTCTCTCTTCTCTCACCTCCCTGAATCGCCCAGAGAGGAGTATTAACCCGCAAACAGGGGTGTTTCTTCAAATACGGTGTCTTTTCCGGGTTGTTGATGAGAGAGGACAGCAGCGCTTATTACCTTTGAAAAACAGTTTTCTCACTTTCATCATGGTACATCGTGAGTTTTTTGAGTAAACGTACTTAAATCTTTGAATCAGCAGGTGCCAGAGAACTTTTCTTACGGCCACTCCATGTGCTCTTTCTTAAAATTTCTTAGATTCCATCCTCAGGTTTACTTTAGAGATTTTCCAAGTATTATTTAATGAATGAAGACCACACTATTCTTGTGACTTTGAGGGATAACATTTTAGAAATGCACTCAAAATATTGTCTATTTTCATGCATATATATGTATCATGAATACTGTTACTGTTACATTGTCAGACATGTATGTCTTAAGCTACTGTGTGTTATGTACAAGGGCTGGGTGTGTTTGAAGTGAAGGGGAACTTTTCAGGATATTTAGGGACACTAACAACAATGTGAATTTTTGCTATGGTAAATTTTTATATTTCATTATTCACAGTGTCATGCACACCATGTCACTATGCTTTTGATGTCAGAAAGATATATCAGACACAAAAGCAAAATAATATGTGTAACCATCAAATTCATAGTCTGCATTTCAGTGCATCTCCATGTTCATAATTACTGGGCATACTCAAGGCAAATTTTATCAGGTAAGCATTTGTGAGCTTTTCTTTAATCAGGGGGCTCTCTCTGCCTTTTTGTGTCATTATTAACTATTTACAAATAAAGGCCTATTTTTAATGTGCACTTTGAGGTGTAAATGCACTTAATAATAACAACAACAACAAAAACCACTTTCTAAGTAAGCACAATACCCATAAGATTACAAATAAAAATTAAATTTTGATTGTGATGACATTAACCTTCTTCATTGTCTTGCAATGTCAGCTGCTATGCAGTATGAGCCCTTTTCTTGATTGGCATACTTTATTCATCCAAAAACCTGGAAGTTTTTATCAAGCATAGATCACATAATTACCAAATTCAGATTTACTTTCAATAAGTAGAACAAAGAATACTGAGTATCTTCACTACATTTCTCTGCCTTTTTGAATTGTTAACCATGTTTTAAAATATAATTTAGCTTTTTATTATTACACATAGAAACTGTGGAGATTCATAGGATTCACTATGATATTCTCGTACAGTGCATCTTAATTATATCCATCCACCCTCGATGTGCCCTCCTCCCACCTACTACCTACTACTACTACTGAACACAGTAATCACTATTCTATGTTCAGGTTATTTTTTCTTTTCTTTCATCTTCTTTTTCTTCTTCTGAGTTCCACATGTGAAAGACAACACACAACACTTGTTTTTCAGTGCTTCTGCCTTATTTGTATAACATACTGTTCTCCAGTTCCATCAATTCTGTTCATGTAAAGAGAGTTAAATCATCCTTATGGCTGAATAATACTCCAACGTGGACATACAAAATACACGCTGAATTTTCTTAATCTGCTCTTCTATGGTTGGACACGTAATCTGATTCTGCATCTTGGTTATTGTGAATAGCCCACAGTGCATCACATTTCTTGATTTGAGTATCTTTATCTATCTTTGCATCTTCAAGTAAAATCAACTTGGCCATGGTTCATAGTATTTCTCATAACTTGTTGGATTTGGCTTGTCCAGTGTTGTTGCTTCTATTTTCATCAAGAAGAAGGGTCTATTGTTTGGTTATTGTGGTGTCCTTATCAGGATTTGGTCAGGTCCTGGCCTCTTAGCATGACGTTGGAACAGTCTTCTCATTTTTATTCTATGGAATCATTTGAAAGCATTAATATCAATTCTTTTTATAAAGTTTGATAAAGTTCATCGATGAAACCACCCAAAGATTATGTGTGCAACAAACCAGAGTTTGTCGAGCCTCTCTAAATCCCAGCGTCAAATGTCTTGTCAATCAACATGCTATAGGTTTGGCCTGATTATATTTCTGTGTATCTAGCAGAGCTGGGGCAAGTGGGGCAAGGTCAGGATCCAGGCCTTCAGTAGGTCTTGTTAGAAATTCAGTCTCCAGAAATTCTTCTAATTTGGGATCATTTTGTGGCAGTCTGTCCCGGAAAACTTTTTCCATCTGATAGTACGGGGAAAATAAGAAATTCTAAAAGCAGTAGTTCTCAGCCTACTTTTTACATTATCGTCTTTCAGTTTTAGAATGTAGAATATTCTGTTTTAACAGACTTGTAGACAAAAATAAAAACCAGTTGCTAACAAAATAAAGTATTAAATCAAAAGACATCGTGAACTTTAATTCAAATACTATATTCCTATTTTTAAATATAGCAAGGAAAATCATCACAAAAATAAAATTCTCTGAAAATTAAGTATCTTTTACAATATGAAGGTGGTCTACGAGCTTATCCAGGTAGTAAGGACTGTGTGGCAGCCATGCCGTTGTAGATAGAAGGGAATGAAAAATGCTGTAGCTCTTTATTCATTGATTGGCTGTGTAGATCCACCTATCTTTTCTTACTAGTGTTCTTAGGTATAGTTTTATTATTACCTAAAGCATAGTACCCAACGTGGCATTTCTTATTTTGTATTGTCTTGCTTTCCCTTTAAAAAACTAAATATCTTGTAAGTAAGGAAGTATTTTTCCATCAATTTGCAGAGTTAGACACTACTGAATTTTCTAGGCTCCTGAGTTTTTAATCAGTGATAAAACTTCTTATATATCCATGAAACTGGTGCTAAGTAAAAATCACCTGAAATTCAATCAATAATCAAAAGGAATACATTCCCCAAGAATTAAGACATAGTCAGTAAAGACTTCTGACGTTCTACCCATGTTTTGTTTTCTTGGAGTAGTTTGAATTTCTTCTCAATCTTTGGCCAAGAATAGAAAAGATATAAATCCATAAATCCACTTGGGAACAAAACAATTCCTAGGAACTGAAGTACAAAAAAAGCTAACCAATGATTAACTGTACTTTCAGAAATTATTACTAATTGCATTAGAAAGTTATTTATGGTATTTACATGGTGCTCCACCCTGAGTTTTTAACTGTTTTTAGACAATTGATTAAAGAGTGTTCTTAGGAATCTCATTAGTTAATTATGAATAACAAATTAAAATCAATATTCAATTACAGAGTTATTGAAAGTATACAATTACTTCCAATTAATCCAGTGGCAAATCGGAATTCTACATAGAAAAACAATCTAAGTATAACTTTTCAAAAAGTCATCCATAACATTTTACTTCTGTTCAAAAAAAAATTTGGATAACAGTTGGAACAGTCACAGAATCATGTATTAAATTAGCTTCTCTCTCTTTCTCTCTCTCCTGTCTCTTCTCACCCCCATTTCACTCATCACTCAGCTATACACTGATGTTTACCATTTCCAAAGCATTGCATTTTGGGCTTAATATAATATTTAATTTACTTCTCCCCTAACCTCTCAAATAATTGCCATCCTCAGAAGAAAAATGAAGAAGTCAACTCTTAAAAAAAGAAAAGCTACATTCTTTTAGTACATAGAAAAGTTGGGGTCAGAATCTAGGACTGCCTGGCTCTAAAATCTTGCTGTTGTCAAAGCAGCTTTTCTCCTGAGTTACAAAAAGTGGATTTCTTGCCTTTGCCTACTGGAAAAAAAAAAATCCTTAAGGCTAAAGACTTAGCTTTTAAATTTATGAAGGGAGGAGAACCTACATTTCTTTTCTTCCCCTTAAAGGAGGTTTGGGGGCACGACATGAAACTGACAAGCAAAGGAGGAGAAAATATTGATAATATCCCGGGTGGTTGAATGGGCTTCTAATTTTTTATTACTATTCAGGAAGTGTCACTCAAACTAGATTCTTTTATTGCAGCGGCTCTGTGGATCACTGTCATAAATTTTCTGTTTGTACAATTTTCCTTCTCATATTGTCAAGTGTCTCGTGGTTTTATTAGTGGCTTGCCGGTAATTAGATTCCAGGTACAGACTCCCACTCATCTTTCTAGCCAGGAAATCAGAAAAACTATCACTTCTCTTCTTTTATTCCAGTGAATTCAGTTAGGGGCATATGATATGTTCGTGGTAATCCCGTTTGTGGGTTGCACAATACCCAGTGACAATGGACTCTTCTCTCCTGGTGTTTTCATAGCCTACCCTCCTTTGAGATTTCTGTTCTACCTACGCACATTTTTTAAGTGACAATCTCTCTGTCATATTTGAAGACTACACAAATTAAAATAACAATAAAGGCACATAAGGTTGGTTGTTTGTTTCCTTTGGCTTTTCAACATCTTCATCTAACTCAAAGCATTTCTTATATCTTCATATTATCCTTGACATCCGGGAAGTTTTAATTTTAAATACACCATCCTCATTGGTAACAAAATTCCAAGAAACTACTTGGTTCTTTTTTTAATACATAGGTTATATATATATATATATATATATATATATATATATATATATTGTAGCTCAGTTGGCTGAGCTAGAAAGTGCATCAGTTGGTGACATATGTTTACTTCACTCTTTAAATCCAAATGATATAACTAAGGTTAGATAATTTGAAAAATGAATGAGGCTGGTATTATGACATTGATGAACACCCTGCTTCCAGAATCAGTCAAATACAGAGAGCGGAAAAGCCCAAGTGAACATGTTTTAAGAGGCACAAGTACAACAAAGAAGGCCAATCAACACCCCTATCACCTGTCATTTTGTGGTGTAGCCTTGCTTCGCCTACCTAAGAAACTATGAAATTCTCTTTTTTTGTCCTTTTTTCTCTAGGGACTCACAATTCATGTTGCATATGCACTTCAGAACAAATTAAGGTAAAAAGATGCTCAGATATTAATGGAAATATCTCATTTTCTTTTCATTAATTAAAAGGGATTTTAGGAGAAAACTAATAATCGTCCACAGGGAAGAAAAGGCCATTAAAGTCATGGAATATATATTAGCAATTATCCCACTTTATTTACAGCTCATTTTTCTGCTGAAAATGGGAACACATAAAGTATACAAATTGTCATAAAAATAAATATATGCAAAATTCATGAAAACCTAAAAACACATTGTAAACACATCATTAAGAATTAAAATAATTCATGATTTTTCATGTATTTTTTAAATACACAAGATGAACTTTCAAATAATATTAAATAAAGAGAGTAGAATTGTAATCAAACACAGCCTTAATTGCACACTCTTCATTCTGATCCTTTTTTAAACAGCATCTAATTCTTTTTTTTTTTTTTTTTTTTTTTTTTTGCAGAGACGCATGGATAAGAAGTTAGGGTAAGGCTTTAAAAAAAAAGACACATTTCTAATGCTTATTATTTCATACAAGCCCCCAGATGAACACAAAATCTTTGAATTTCAACAAATGACAATAATGTAGCTCTGATCCAGACTCACCTACTATGCACACTGCTCCTTTATTTTAAAATAAAACAATTCAAATAATCTGGTACTGTGTATGATCTGGAATTTGATTTGCAGTCCAGGGAAATTCCTTTTTAGATTCATGGTTCAGACCAAAAGTTTAGTGTTGTCAATATGATCACTAACTTTGACTTTGCTAAACGTAGAGGTCAAGAATCACAGGCTTAATTTCTAAATGCATGTTCCTAAAATAAACACCTGATCTGTAGGGAACTTTCATATAGTATCATTGACCCAATATTTTTGAGCTTTAATGCAAAGCACAATTTCCGATTGGAGAAGATAAACATGTATTTCAAGTTTAATTACAGATAAAAAACACCACTGATGAAAGGTAAGTAGGGCTGGTCTAGTGTGAAAACTTAACTATTCAATTCCTGCAAGATGTAAATTCCTTCATGCTTCAATCTTTTAATTCATTTTGCCATAAAGTAGAAGCAAAAAAATAATCTATTTTATAACGTCATTCTCATTATTAAATGCGATTTTAAATTTGAGGCCTCTGGTATGTGATGATCACTCAGTTGATAAAGCCTTATACACATCTGAAAGATCTAGTAGTACATAAGATGACCCTGATTTAAAAAAAAAAAAAAAAAACTGATTCCTGTCTCTTAGGAGCCTACATCAATTTAGTGGATGCCAAACTAACAGCTCAGGAAATAAGAATTATAGAAATCCACTGAGAAATAACAAAGCTTTCAATAGTTGATGTAAGGCTAAAACAAGCACATGGGGAAAGAACACCAAGAAAGCAAGTGTAGAGAAGAGGAAATTACTTCAATATTTGGGGAATAGTAAGTGAAATTTGCCAAACTTGCTAAATAGCATGAAATGGAGCTAAGGAAGGTAAGATTATAGAAGCAAGAAACAGTTGGACAAACTTCTGGTTTTTCTTGGCTATCATCCAGAAAACAAATGGCATTTTAATCAAGTAAGAAAAAATTAAAGAGTTCTGAAGAGTTTTATAATAACATAGTCAAAAGGTAGATTTCATCAATGAATGTTACATAAAATATATCAAGTTGTACAGTCACATTGAACATAGTTTCTGCTGTGACAAGACTCCAAATCTTCGTAGCTCACTATAATGAATTTTTTTTGTTTTTCATTCACATAAGTTAGTTGTTCCTGATCAATAAATGCCCCCTATTTTCTCAACAAGGATCTAGATCCTCTCTGTATCACAGTGTTGTCCTCCCCTGGATCCATATAGCGCATGCTATTTTGCAAGAATTCACGAAAAGAAAACTGAGAGGATTGTAGAAGGTCTTAATTGTTCTGCTTAAGAGGCGGGAGCCATAATTTGGCTAAACTTTCCTAGCCAAAATATTTGAAATAGAGGCAGGAAATAAATGAAAATATTTCATTTCTACAAATATCTGTCATATCATCTAAGACCTCTCTGCCTTCAGGCTGGTATTTAGACTAGTTGCATTTGAGCAAGAACTGGCAAAAACTTATGGCCATTTTGCAAATCATGGTGGCTTCCTATTTAGAATTGACTTGTTAACTTCACAAAAAAAGAAGAAAAATGTCCATTTTTTAATAATCAAAGTGAGGAATCAGTCTCATCACAAGCTATCTAAAATTTAAGAAAAATATTTAAATTATCTATGTCAATCTGAGTGTCTTGGTATAGCTAGCAGCTTTAACACAAATAACTATGTGATGCACAGTCTTCCCAATTGCCCATATTCTGCAAATTTCACATGTGCATTTCTGAGAAATATCTCTGGCTAAATATTAAACAATAAATATTTGTGAGGTATCCACATATAAGATGCTGTAAAATTGAAAAATATACACAAAAACATTAGGTAAAGATGGCTATCCCATTCCCTAGTTTGCAAGAACTATAACACTGAAGAAAGTACATGATGAGATTATTTTCTACTAATTTCAGTAGTAGATGTGGCATTAAAGAATGCTTCTATGGAATGGATTGTGCCTCTCAAATTTCTATGTTGAACATTGTTGCTTGAACCTCAGAAAGGGATGAACATTTGGAAGTGGGGTGTTTAAAGATTTGATTAAATTGAAGTGGAGTATTAGAGTGCACCCTAATCCAACCTAACAGGTCTCTCATAAGAAGCGTATATTTGTATACGCAACAGTAGGCCAGGAATGCGCACACACAGAGGAAACATCATCTGAGGGGACTGTGAGAAGGTGACCATCAACAAACTAAGGGCAGACGCTTATGGAGAAATCTGACCTTCAACATTGCACTCTTGATTTACAGCCTCGTGAGATACCAGGAAGTACACTTCCGTTGTTTAAGTTACCCGACCTATGGTTTTGTGACGGCACCCCAAGAAGACCAATGAATGCTCATAAGGTGTGATACAAAATTTAAGATCTCACTGCCAAACTCGCATGAAAAGACTTAAATGTACTTTTGCCATCAAAAAGTCAATAAATAAATATCAGACAGAGGCTTAAAGTATATTGAGTAGCCTTTCATTTGTGTGTAATTCTGGAAAACTGTGGAACAGTGTTCAAATTACACATTTCAAAAGTTGTTTATTGCCCAGATATTTAGGTTCACCAGAAACAGAAGGCAAATTCTCTTGAAAAGAAGAGTTAAGGAGACATTCTCAATAACAAAGTCTACACAACAAGAAAATGAAATACAAATGTTTTACTTACAGAAATTGTGTTCTCAATATACACAAGATAATATTGGATATCAAAGAAAGTAGAAATCAAAAATGCATAACCTTAAAGGAGATTTTAGTGTACTTATCTCCATACTTGATAATGAAGGCAGAAGATAGTTGGAAAGGGTACAGACCTATGGAAGATGAGCCACAGACTCAACCTCAGGGACATGTGTACATTGTACCCCACAACATTTCCAGAACTGGCCATTCCAGGGAAAGTAAGCAAGTGCCAAAAATTCCCAAAGAACGAGAACACACACATAGTGCATTTTAAAAATACAATGGCATTAAGCAGGAAATTATAATAAAAAAGATTACGAGCAACCCAAAAAGCTTGGAAATGAAGCACTATACTACCTAATAACCTATACTTCAAAAAAGAAATCTCAGTGTAAATTAAGCATATTTTATTTAAATGAACATCTAAAGTCATTTTTAGTCTTTACATATGCAGTTTTAAAGAAAAAAGTTTGGTGATAAGTTATGTGTTGGACCCATGAAGGTGGGAGGGAAAAAAACAACTAGTTAAATCCAAAGATAATACAAGGAAATATTTAAAAAGAGAAAAATTAAGTAAATGTTAAGAATCTTAACAGAGAAAAGTAGTAAAACCAAAATTACAGTCTGTGAAAGAGCAAAACCTTTGTTTAAAATGAAACGGAAAGAATTTTTTAAAAGTTTTAAAATGTAAGTTATAAAAATATAGACATCACTACTGAAATTACAGATTAAAAACATTGTAGGAAGCCAACTGATCCAAACACAGGTTAAATATCTCATGGTTCCTCTAATGTGAGAAACCCAGAGTCCAGGCATCATAGAGAACCAAATGGGTGTGATGATGGGGGTGGGGAGATGAGGCAGGAACCCAGAGACCAAAAAGGGGAAGCGGAAGGGATTAGAGTGCTGATGCTGTGTGTGTGTGTGTGTGTGTGTGTGTGTGTGTGTGTGTGTGTGCGTGTGTTTGCAAAACTCCCAAGATCATTGTCCATTGTCACCATTATGTATCATACATATATGGGGAAGAAATGAACAACTGTATGTTCATATGTACAAAAATTTGGATGAAATAATAGCTAGAAAAACATAACTGAATAAAACTGGTTAAAAGGAACAGAAATTTCAGTAGTCTTATATGTTTTAAAAACATTAAACTTGGGGTGAAAAACTGCCTCATTAATCGTGACAACAAAAAAGCAAATTAAAGTGAAAATGAGCATGCCACATACAGTAACTGACAAGAATGAAAACGTAAGGCTGCGAGAGCGGCACATGCCTGTAATCCCAGCAGCCTCAGAGGCTGATGCAGGAGAACCAGGCCAACCTGGGCAACTTAGAAACTTAGTAAGACTCTTTCTCAAAATAAAAATAAATACATAAATATTTTTTTTAAAAAGAGGAGACACTGTCCTGTGAAAAGATGTTGGGCTCAATCTCCAGTACTGCATAATATGGATACTAATAGTAATAATAAATTTAATTAAACTAAAACCAGAATATGTTCGGTATTGCCGTGATAGGAAGCTACTGAAACTTTCATACAATTTTTGAAGTTTGAACTAGTGCCATCACAGCCATATGAAAATAAAAGGATGAGTTGCAGCTGTGAAATTGAACCCAAAAAGCATAGCCCCAAATCCCTACTCTCCGATTCTGCCATTCAAATCTTAGCAGCACTGGTCCAGGGAAAGGTGAGGGCGAAGGTGGGATTATAGGAAGTTTATATAGTTCAATTTACTGATCTGATTAGTAGTAAAATAGCTCACTTGTACTAAATAACTCTTTTTAATGTACTTCATAATTAAATGTCTATGATGAATACTATTCAACATATATGAGTTCTATCATAAAATTTTGTAGCCCTTTTATTATAGAAGAAACAAGCTATGATCACCTGAATAGAATGAGGCTGTGGTAAATTAATAATAAATAAAAACACAGTTTAAAATGCTCACAATAATAATGAAGAGCAACTCAAGAATTTCAGCTGAAGACAAACTGAGTCTTCATTTATTCTGGAATCAAATGAATATAAATACAAATAATATAAGTATACAAATAGTTATTCCAGAAACAAGGAAGGGAAATCAAAATGAAGGCAAATATTTAAGGCCATAATGCAAAAACTGCTTTGTTCAATTCCTCTACAAGACAGGAACAGCACTTGTGATTTTCAAAGAATCAGTTGAGACATCGGTGTTCGTGCTCATTAACAAGGAAGTGTTAATGTGGTATTTAACACTTAGATTTTAACTGCTGAACAGATGAAAATAAACCGGGAATGATTGGGGTCCACCTGTAAAAAGGCCTGGGGAGATGTGCACAAATAATCCCTCACAGGGCTGGCAGGCTTCACATGCAGGCAACCTGGTCCCCATCAATTTCAGCCCCAAACTCGGGTCTCATTTGTGTATTAAATGGTGAAGAGATACAAGAGGCAATGTCTTGTCTAAATTAACAGTGAATATAAGTTAACCCAGCCAGTGAGGCCTCCAACCATCTTTCATCAGACCACACTAAATCTCCTAATTGATTAACCAAATGTCCCACAATGGAAAGGCCCTACTTAGCAGCAGCTGAAAACGTGGCAGAAATGCAGATTCCCAGGCACCACTCTAAAATGATAATCAGATCCTCCATGCAAATGATATTGACGTCCCAATCAAGTTTGATCACAACTGTTTTAGGTCATTTTCAATGAATTGTTTTGTCAGTTATGAACAATACTTCTTATCTGATATGAATAATAAATGACAGAGTGTAAGATAAGTGGAAAATGATGATAATGAGGAAAGAAATCTATAGGAGATGCAAAGAGCAACATCAAATTTAGACCCACTTAGTTTTTTAATGTAACAAAGCAAAACATTCACAAAAGGACAGGTGTGAACTTTAACCTCAAAGTCTATGCTACATACTATCCATGTGTGTCTTTTTCATAAACTAAAAATACCACAGGTTCTTAGCATCATTCTTGATGGGTCTATGTGTCAACCAAAAATCACTACATTCATTGCAGACTTTTAATATTGACAAATCAAATAACAGAGTGCTAACTCTACTTCTTCTTATTCTTAAAAATCCCTCAAAAGTAAAAGAACAATGAGAATAACTGAAGAAATATAAATTCTCTTACCTTTTCTAAAATCACAGGGTATTCTAACCTTCAACCTCGATATTTGAGGAAGAACCACCAACTGTAACAAAGAGCAGACAGGTGTGGGAAGCAAATGAGAAAATCAGCAGACCACAAACAGAGCCAGCGGAGCATGGTCATTCATCAGCAGGACTGCGTCCCCAGGAGCAAAAGCAACAACTTCTTCTGTTTAAGGTCTTTTCTGTTTAAAACAAAGAAAAGAGGATGCCTGGTGTGGGGGGAGAGCTTCATTTGGTTCCATTTGGCACCACAATATGTCAGGAATTCCATGAGGAAATACACATATACTTGACCAGGGAGACTGAAGACATAATGGAGGTAAGGAATTCAAAATTCTGAAAGCTCCTACATCGACCCAACTGCATTGGCCATAAAGGAGTTCGGGTCACATTAAATCTGCTTCATGCACCCACTGTAGCATCTTGAGTTTCTTTGTTCACCAACTTGAATTTCTATGCGTCAACACAACGACCATTGTTCCTCCCTCATACAAATCGCCTGTGCAAGCCATTTCAAGAAGAACTCGTGTTGTTAGATAATTAAATTAACTAGCTCTGAAACACCTCCAAATTACTATAAGTTTTTTTTAAAAAAAGAATACAACAACTGCAAAACAATTACAATGCCAAGAATACCATTATGGAAAATTTTTTAAAAAATTAAATAAGCCAAGAAGTTCAAAACAAATACATAGGGTTTAAAGAAAACATATGACGAGTGCTAGAGACACAGGAGCTAAGAGAACGCAAGTAGAAAAATTAAAATTGAAAAAAGTACAAAACATAGAGGCTTCACTGATCACAGTGCAAAGGAAAACACACTGTTAACAAGACAACAAGTAAATGCGGGTCAATTTTTTCTTCAAAGAGCAATATACATCTAAACTATGAAACTGCAGACCAGTGGCTACAGATAGAATGGAAAAACATTCAAATATGTAATTCAAAATAGTTTCTAGAAATAAGCTACATAGTTAAAAGAAAGACAACAAAATGTCTTTAAAAATCATACATATGCATCGACATCTCAGGCTGATTGTTATTATGTATTTCAAATACATAGTAAAAAGAATGATTTAATTAAAATAAATAATTAAAAAGTATTCAGGAAAATTTGATGCAGAATGATCAACGATGAAGCTCAGACTGGTAGTTGGTGGAATTCTAAAACAAAACAAAATGAAACAAAGCATTTTTGTCCTTTGTCGGGCATCCAGTTAAAACTGGACTGAACAAGAGGGTGGCTTAGAGAATTCCACTCAACACTGGACAATGACAGAAGAGATTGCTTACATTTTTAAGGAGAAAAATGTAAGACCAGAAACTTAATTTGGATGTAGAGATACAAGAAATATTTTTGCATGGGAACAATTCTGTATCCCATGATCCTTCCTTACTGAAACTATTTAACAGAGTCAACAAAAACTAATAAAGACAATTTTGGAAGAGGACCGGTTAGGACATTGCATTCGTTTAATTGCTGGAGTGAGATTAAAGAGTTGATCAAATCTGTGATTGCAAAATCAAAAGGAAATGTCACAGAACAACAGTGACAGAAAGCTGAGCAACATACCAGATCGAAATTAATTCCTGAATAAAAAGCTAACCTGGTACCAGGGAAGTCATTGCGCATGGTATTTCTTGAAACATTGTGATTTCCCTTTCATGGTAAAAATGTTTTCAGAAAATGTCCGTTTCTGATAAATATATGCAGTAACAATAGCATTCTTCATGGATGCTTCCTTCACATAGGTATAGAAATTGATAGGAAGGAAATGTGATTGGTAGGTAGGTGATAGATGATAGACAGACAGACAGACACAAATGCAGGCAATAAGGGTGAGCAAGGTACACATAGAGACAGATAAATGTATTATATAAGCATATTTATGTTTCCATCAATACATAGTCTATACACACACACACACACACACACACACACACACATATATATATATATATATATATATATATATATATATATATATGTTCTAAAGTCAGTCTCTAGCTGAAAAGTAAATAAGTTTTGAATCAGAAAGTCGGAAATAGCATCTTCAACATGTACAAGTTTATTATAGGCCAGAAAAAATGCAATCAGAAAACTGAAAGTGTGAGAATCTTAAGAATTGGAAGGGAGGGAGCCTTAAATGATCTGTCATATATGATGGGAGATTATGACTAGAAAATTCAACAGAAATGATAAAAATGCATTTGAAAGAAAAATCATTAAGGATGAAACATAGTTTGTAACTATCATACATATAGATAGATAGATAGATAGATAGATAGATAGATAGATAGAGATACAAAATTATATACATTTAGAAATAGAATAACCAACAAAAGATAAAATTAAAGAGAAATTTCTTCTAAAATAGCAACACAGGGCTGGAGGAACAGCATAGAGGTAGAGTGAGTATTTGCTTAGCAAATACAAGACCTGGAGTTCAAATCCCAAGCACCACAGAAGCAGGGCACTGTGGCACATGCCTATGACCCCAGCGCTCGGGAAGCTGAGGCAGCAGGATTGCGTTGTGTTCAAGGCCAATCTGAGCTACATAGTGACTTTAGGATTAGCCTGACCTACAGAGTGAGACCCTGACTCAAAAATAAAACAGCAAAATAAAATAACAACATAAAAATTAAATATTTGTGAATGAACTTAATAAGAAATTTGGGTTTTTACATATTCCTGAAAGACACAAAGTAGACTTGCACAAATGAACACATCTTGTTGTTAGAAAAGATTATTCAAAAATTTATTTTCCTATGATAAGATAAATTTAATACAATATAAAATGCATACTACAAATATTTACCTGGGGCTAGACAGTTTTACAGTAAGGCTAGTATTGGAAAACGCAAGAAAAGCTAGTAAAAATAAAACTTAACATAGGGTATGTTTCTGTACTGTACTTTTAATATATGTGCTAAAATCAAAATTAATGACAATTAAAAAGTTAAAGCAATTGGAAATAGTACATACTAAAGAATCACAGTTGCACATACAAATATATATATTCACCTTCTGTGAAAATAAACAAAACCTGGAATCAATCCAAGGGTCCATTAGTAAGAGATAAACAAATAAGATAAACAGTAGAATACGCCAGAGCTGTTAAAAAGATTATTCATTTATATGACTACCAGAATATATTGCTAAATGGAAGTAACCTTACATAAAATTATATTTAGTGTATAATTCTACTTCTATGATATCCCAGGACTAGCAAAATTAACTTGTGGTTGGAAAAATATCTTTGGGGCAAGAAGGTAAGTGAGGATTTACTGGAAAGAGTAAGAGAGAAGTTTCCTGGACTGGAGGCTTGCGAGGATGTCATTGGATGCTAAATTCTAAGATTTGTGAGTTTCATTTTATGAAGTTTATTTTTAACAGATTCAAATACTGAAAAAGATTTAACTCTAGTTGAGGTTATAGATCTGAAGCATCTGGATGTATAATACCATTAGCTGAAGCCTATGGACTGACAAGGGGATGGAGAGATGGATGATTATGTAATCAATTAAGCACAGACGACTTTAATGCAAAAAAGGGCAGTGGTTTATAGATGCTCCCTGTACCATTTTTTTTTTTAATTTGAATGATGAAAAATCTTTCATGATGAAATGTTGGAGGAAAGAAGAAAAGATAAAGCATAAGTGAAAACATATTATTGGGCTTCTAAAAGTTAAAATCACTTAAAAATTAAATAAAATTTAAAATTCTTGTTGGTCCAAGAATATATAAATTAGTGTAACTGAGGAAAAGGCTTCAAAATAGATTTTCGGAAATAAACAAACTGTGTACATAATAAAAAGTGACCTCTCAAATTCCTGAGAAGTGATAGGCATTGTAATAAAAAATACGGGCTATCCGCTTAGATAAAGGGTAAAATAGAACCATATTTTATATTGTATTATAATAAATTCCAAATATTAGTCAGAGTTCTCTAGAAAGGAAGAACCAACAGGAGACACATAGACATATGTGTTGTGCTTTACATTAAGGAATTGGCTCGTGCAATTTGGGAATCTTGGCGATTCCAAAATCTGATAATGTAGATGCACAGAATGGAGATTAAGGGAATAGTGGCAGGGAGTATCAAAAGGCAGCCTGCTGGAGGATGGTCAGTCTTTTGATTCTTAATGCCTTCGGATAATTAAATGAAACCCATTTATATTGGGGATGATAATATATTTTACTCCTAAATCAACTGATTTAAATGTTAATCTCATCCAAGTGAATACCTTCATAGGAACAGCCAAAATAAAGTACGACCGCGTACCTGGGCACCATGACACAGCCAAAGTACCACATCAAATTAACCATAACAATGTACAAATGGCCAAAAACTTGAAAGTAGATAAATATTTGATGAAAATGTAATGGAATTTCTTTATATTCGAAATCCAGATGCAGTGCAAATAAAACACTAATAATTTTGACTAAACTATCTTGCACGGTAAGAGAAAAGATATTATATGCAAATACAAAAGACAAATGACCAAGTAGGAATGCGCATTTGCAACACATATAGAAAATAAAGTAATAACCTCTCTAATATATGAAGAGCTCCTGAAAATTGAGCAGAACAAAGCCAAATATTCCCACTCTCAGATACAGCTCTCTAAAGACCCATCACATATGCAAATATGGCTTGAAAAATGTAGAGAATCAACGTAATCACGAGAAAACAATAAGCCCAACTTGTATGTGTTATGAAACAAGTATGTTAAATATATTTTGAAACAGCAACACCACAGCCTGGCCTAATGGCTCAGACCAGTAACCTCCATACTCTCAGAGGTTGTGGCAGAAGAACACAAGTTAGTGCCCAACCCGGGCAACTTAGCAACCTGTCCCAATCTCAAAAATAAAAATGGGCTGGGCAAAGAGCTCACTGTGGACTTGGGCCTAGTATAAATAAGAGAAAGAGAGAGAGAAAAAAAGAAAAGTCAAAGAAGTGTGGAAACAATTGCAGACAGACTATGAAGAAGACTAAAAAGGCCAATAAATGCAACAATTGATCCTTGATGGGTTTTTATAATAAAAGAAAAATTAGAGTAATGGGAAATTGAATTATGAAGTATATATTAAATGATTAGATCAATATTATAGGTCTGCAGACTTGAACTATTATTTTCTCAATAGAGGAGGATGTCTTCTTTGTTTAAAAACTAAGTACTTACATGTTTCTGGATGATGTCTCAGCACACCTGAAGCTCCCAGAGGCCTAGCAATTCTCATGTGTATGTCACTGGGAAGCCAGGTCCTGAAGCAGTGAGGAAAACTCTCAACACCCCACCCACACTTTCCCCTATTCACGAGCCCTTGATGGCAAAACTCAGTTGAGACACATGAATGACCACACAGAACCTTCATAAAATTCATTATAAAGTAGATATAAAGGAAATTCCACCTACAAGTCAAGAGGTGGGCAGCACCAGAAAGGCAACTGTACCCAATAGAAGTTTGAATACATTTTCACGTACACAAGAAGTATTCCTTGATTCAAGGCAACTATAATGATTACCATTATTGTATTTACGCAACGTGTTAACATATGTTCACTGACATTCTTCTAAGGGGTTACTTTATGATGATGGTATCTCAAAAATATTTTCTTTGTTCCTTTCACCTAGTCAATGAGACCTCAGGGGCCTTAATCATATAAGAATATAAATCAGCGGGAGTAGGAAAAGTCTTCAAAGAATTTTCTTCTTTCTGATATATTGAGTGTAGATCACAGTTCCCAGGAATGCAGTTGGTCTTGTTTTGGAAATATATAGCCAGGTGGCCAGCTGTCAGAAAGAACATGCACAGTGTAAAACTTTAAATACCATTGTTCTAGGAGGTTGAGGCAGGAGAATGGAGAGTTCAAGTCCAGCCTTGGCAACTTAGCAATTTAGCCAGAACTTACCTCTGAATAAAAAACAGGAAGAGGACTGAGGTTGTAGGTCGGCTCACGGCCTTGGGCTCAGTCTCCAATGCAGTAATTAAGTAAGTAAGTAACTAAATAAATAAATGAAAAAGAATAAACTAAAGAAGAAATGAAAGTTTTTACACATGATTATAAGTACATTACCTACTGAAATCTCTACTTAAATATAATGGACATAACATGACGTTTTGAAATCACATACATGAGCACACACACACACACACACACACACACACACACACACACTCACACCTTTGTGTCCCACAGGCCTGTTAATATCTACCTACCTGCTTAACATGTATATGTAGAAAATTCAAATGTGACAAGTAGGTGGACTCACGCGACAACTGCGTAAGTATGGGGTGTACTTTCTCTTCATCTTTTTACTAGATTGTCCTTCGATATTGTTCCACTTGGAGCTGAATGGTCAGTCCTTTCTGTCTCTCTACCCTCACTGCTCAGCCATTTGATACCGGCAGCTGCTGGAAAATGCACGTGCCTGGGCAGGACCACAGCAGGGGTGATACTGGACGACCTGACAGCTGAAACTTCCGTCTCCAGCACTTCCAGCATCCGGACCAGCAAATGCTTCTGATAGGGACATCTGGGCGGCACAATCAGACCATCTACCATAGGATGCTTCAAGAAAGGTAAAGAAATTTCAAAAGCCATTGCTAGAAAGGACACTATTTTCTCAGCTAGAGAAAATGCCAAAGAAATCAGGTCCTCTTTACCAATGTTACTTTTGATAACACTTCACTTTCTACCCGAGTATCATTATTGCTACAGAGGTTTTATTCTTGCAGCTTTTTAAACCAGCTTGTGTTCAGGTGACTGTACAGAGCACAACACTTTTCACCCTGAATTTATGTTCCCAATTTAGCTAAAAGAAATATGGTAATACATAATCTTAACCGAAACACGGAAGAGCAATTTTCCCCTAGAAGGTCAGGGTTAACCTTCTATGCCCTTAGTCTTGGAAGAAACTGTCTTTAACTTGAATCAGCATATTTTCATTACGCTCACATCACCCTTCAAGGTGCAAAAAGGGCTTTCAGCTCCAAAAAGGCAACAACTAATTAGAAATAAAATTGCAAGAAAGGTACAAGCACAGCACAGTGTTTGCAGACAAGGTATTCCTCAGGATCTGGAAAGCACTTAGAAGTGCAAAGTCGAAACCAAAGCTGGGCTCGTTGACAAGAGACATTTCAAAGGTGCAATATGACTTTTTCTCTTAACTCTAACTTTTATAAACACACGCTCGCGCCCACACACACACACACACACACACACACACACACACACACTCCTAAAGGGCATCCTTCCTGGCAGCTCATAAGGTTGGACTCTGTAATTTCCGTTTGTGTAGGGCCTCACAAATCTTCTGTCCTTTTGTGCTTATAGCATTAACTAGCAATGTTTTCCTGAAAATTTTAAGTTTGACATTCGCAAAGCAGCCATAGGCCATATCTGCAACCTCCAAATTAATTAATTGACTATTTGTTGCATGTTTGGAAATTGGAGCTAGTGACATACCAGAAAAAGCAGGACTATCTCAAGTGCAAAAAGATTCAGCTTCGACCTCTGTTCAGTTTGTGATTAGGAACACAGCACAATGCCTGACACATAATAAACACATAATACATATTCATTCTGTAAATTTTAATGTTTCCCTGACAAAGAAAACCCTGTTATGTTTTCAGAAATATATAAATAATGACATCAATTTAAATGTTGCATATATTCTGAGCAATTTTGATAGAATTTTGATGGGTAGAATCACATAAGGAAGATTTTGTTTAACAATCAAGTGCTTTATTTTTCATAAGCTCCATTAAAAATTGCCCAGATTTGAGAAAATATTGCCTATTTTTATTTGACAGGACAAAGCCTCTAACACTCAACACACACAGTGTTTGCTTCACCCCTTTGTCCTTTCATCCTTGCTGGCTTCACTTAGAAGTATCTACTAACATTTGTTTCCCATATCTTTACTTTTTCCTTAAAAAATTTTTGAGGCATGTTTTTTTTCAGCTTCTTATCAAAGGTACATAAGATCACACTTGGGAGTTGTCAAACTGAATCAATTTGCCAAGTTGACAGTCTAAATAAATTACATAAGTGTGTCCCTGTAGGGACAGAAAGCAGAAAACAATAAGTTGAAAATCCTTGGACATGCATGTCTCAAAACAAGTCACATAAGCATTTGATGAGTAAAATAATTGTGAGGTGCTTATAGTTTTAATCATATTTCCTACCACTCTTTGGTCAACAAACAGCTGCAGGGCAGTTTGAATTGTTACTATCTATCTTTTAAATTTATCTGGTACTGCCTTCACAGGACAGAGAAAGTGAGTTTTCTGAACTTTAGTAGTAAAATCTGTTTTCTATCAGTTGAATCTTCTCCTTTCTCCCCACTTACAGAATGGTGCTTATTCTGTCTTTCCTGGTTTTATTTGGAAATGAGATTCTCAACAATTTCTGTTTGATTTTTTTCCCTCTCCTTCCTGAGATACTCATTTTGTATCTCTGTGTCATGAAACAGAAGTGTTATCTCGAAATGAGAAGTGCATGCAAGAAAGTCTGCCGGCATTGAATCTCAATGAACTTGGTGGTTCTCATGTCATGAAACTCTGTCAAATGTTAACAGAAATTATAGATAGGATTGTTAAGGAAGCTTTCAAATCACCAGCCTCTCCCGTCAGCGTTTGATAATAACCAAACATCCATCACCCATCAGTGCACAGAAGTACAATAGTGAGCGAGCCCTGAGGGAAGGAAACCTGACGTTCCTAGGGCAGTGTACTCATACGTATTTCTAATTTTAAGCATTCAAAAATTTTTTACTTCTGCTTTTCAGTTATGCTGCATCGCACAAGTAAAAACTAATGGGCAATGAAAAATTCATTTATAATCAAGACTATTTCTAATTAAAGCGATTATGCATTTACCAAGAGTTCTCTTTGCATTTTAACATAGAAAAACAGATACAAAAATCCTGTGTTCTTCTCTTTCCAAATGTGGTTAAATGTAGAAATAGTATATTATTCAGCAGATCAAAGTAGGAAAATAAACAAATTTTGAAAAGACCTTTTCATTTCTTTGGTCAGTACCAACATTTTCCCTTAAATCCAAGCACTTAATATAGATAAGGTATCATGGTACTACTGTAGTAAAGTCAGTCAATTAAAAAAAAACAGTGATGCAAAAGTCTGGAAAACCAATGTTCAAAGAGTAGTGAATCACTTACCACCTTTTATAGGGTTCAGAGTGCGGTCAATTCGTAGATCACTAAAACCACGTCACATCTGCTCTCCTCCTGTTCCAGCCTATTCTTGCATGTTCAAGTTCAACACTGAAGCGGCAAAACTATAAGCAGAGATTTGGAAGCAATTCAAAGCGACTTCAATGAAGACTCCATCTTTGTTCCTACCCTGTCATGTTTAGTGACAAATGATTCTGTGGTTGCTGATCTTATCAAAAGGCAATATTAAGCCATTCGAACCAAGATTTAGGCCACAGAAGAGCTACCTGCTCTCCACAAGCCTCTATACAAGTGAAGGAATTAGAAGGTCACGTTACAATGATTTACTCCATGAAGAAGGAGGGGCTGAGCCATCTCATTCTTACACTCTTGGGAAGAGTTTTGCAAAAAGAAAAATGTAGATACCCTGGAAAAAGGTATTTTTCCAAAGGAAAGAAAACAGTTTTCTCAATGAGATACATACACTTTCACATTGACTGAAATACTAATCCCAACAACAACGATAAGGAAACAACCTAAGTGCCAATCAACAAAAGAATGGAGTAAGAAAGTGTGGAATACATGCTGCGAGTTCCAGGCCAGTCTGAGCTACACAGTGAGTTCAGGACTGGCGTGGACTACAGAGTGAGACACTGTCTCAAAATAATAATAATAATAATAATAATAATAATAATAATAATAAACCAGGTAGAAACTGCCCTTTGTGGCATAGATGAAATTGGGAAATATTATGCAAATAGCTGGAAATGACCAGGAAGTTGTTTGTCAGATGGGACAGGCTTTTAGTTATAAGATAAATAATTTCAGGACATTCAACGTACAACATGGCTACAGTAGTTAATAATAATGCACTGTATGCTGGAAACTTGTGAGGAGAGTAGGTCATGCATGTTCTCTCTGCCACAACAGCAGCAAAAGAGAGACAGGCAATTACGAGAGGTGAGGCTATGGAGATATTGGCTGACCTCATTATGGTAATCATTCCATAGTGTCTGCTAATATCAAACCATCCCATTGATCCGTACAATTTTCATTTGACAATCATGCCTTGGTGAAGCTTAGGAACCATATATGCTATCATTCTGAGTGGACAAGTGCCATGTAAGTTTTGTTGACTCCTGTCTTCTGTGCCAGTGCACCTGAGCCAATGCCTGAAGCAGAAAATAGATGCTCAATGAATGAATAAGCCCCAGCTCACGCATCAGTTTCTAGCTGTTGGAGTGTTTTCTTTCCTGAGAGTCTCACCAATTTCCTGAAGCCAATCACAGTAAATACCCTCAGGTGGGGATTCCCATGTGTACGTGTGTGTGACTAATATAAACTGGATATAGCTGTTAAAATTATGCAACTTGAAATTAAAAGCGCAGACTAGCATAATGTTTTGAAAGCCAAATTTTTCCCAGATCTGAGTATATTAATGGGGTTGTTCAACATTTTTAAACTCCATTACTAGTTATTAAGGATTTAGGGCTTTAATCTTAGACTAATTGGAACACTTGGAAAATTAATGCAGTCAAAATAATAATTAGATTTTAAAAGACCTTAAGCTGAAAATCAAATCACAGATTGAAATTTAAATTAGAGAGAATAAAAACGTTTAAGAACAACAGAAACAAACCATTGTAATGCAAATTATTTGGCGAAGCACCATATAAATATTTTGTTATTTATTTGGGGGAATTTGCTCAAATTCACAATTAGGGTGGAACTTGATTTGTATTTTATATGCTCACCACTAAGAAGGAGGAAAACACCCTCCTTTTATCTTGAATGACAATGCTTCCTGTGTATTTGTAGCTACCTTCTCATTTTGCATTAATCTAGATAATTTCACTTAATTTCAGTCTCTAAGACTAGATCGGTGCATGTTCTAAATGACTGCAAACTACTCTCATCCGTGATCTCCTTTCCGAGTTCCAGGTGTATCCATCCATACTTCTCCATTCAGCTGTTCTGCAGGATATAACTGCACCAATTCGAAGTTGCTTCCTTACTCTTCTTTTCCTCCTAATCCCCAAGTCCCGTTACTTTTTCATTAGTTCCTACATCATTACTTCCCCTGTTAGTCTCCTTCAGCAACTTCCTCTTTCTCACTCTACGTTCACAATCAATCCCTGTCATTTCAATCTCTTGAGATTTTTTCTAGCCTGTCTATTTCCGAATCAGGCCGCTACTACCCCTGGCTTGGCCAACTACCGTCCTCCGTATCAGTCTTTCTATAGTGTATCTCGCCTCCATGCGGCCTCCACTCTCCTACTAGAATGATTCGGACAAACAGCAAGTCAGACTACCACGGCCTACAAGGAAGAATCCTCTCTTTGTTCACCACCTCCTTTAGGTTTCTCTTCCAACCCACGGTCTACTATTCAAGCACTAAGTGGTCTTTCCCGTTGCTTTACTCACTTGCTGAACTTACGTGACCCTCACAAACCGAGGTAAGTCTATCGCCCTCTCATATGGACTGAATTGTGCCCCCTCCCAATTCATAGGGAAGCCTTAAATCTCAACGAGTGTATTTGGAGACGCGGCGTTTAATGAAGTAGCAAGTATTAAAGGAGGTCTTACATTTGAGGCCTTAATCTAATAAATTTGAGGTTCGTATTACAAGAGGGTGAGACACTAGAAGGACACGCACAGAGAGCAAAGGCCTCATCAGGACACAGGAGGAGGCAGCCATTTGCAAGCTGGAGGCAGAGGCTCACCGGAAGCTCTGAAAACATCACCAGAAACCCTGAAAACATCACCGGAAGCTCTGAAAACATACTCACACTGGACTCTCAATCTTCAGATCTCTGAGAAGACAAATTTCTGCTCTATAATCTGCACACTCTGTTACAATCTGTCATGGCAGCCCTGGCTGACTGATTCACTCTCTTTCCTGTTGGAACCTAGGGATGCTCACCTTCCTTATTTTTTTTTCTGCACCTCCTTTTCTCCCCTCCGTTGAATAGATTCATTCCCACTAGTCTTTCATGTCCAATTATACTAGTAATATCTTTAATAATCTTGGCCCTTTCTCCAGATAACTTTGGACTAGGTAGGTGCTCCTTAGAGATGAGATACACTGTAGCCCCATTTTTATTGTATTTCAAAAGTATGTATTTTTAAATTTACCTAACTAAAAATTATTGTGGGCAGGAAAAATATCCTGTATGTTTGCATTCTCAATGCCACAATAGGCAGTCGAGTCACATTCATTGGACAAATGAATGGGCAACATCTTGGTATAGTAATTCTTACATGAAAGACAAGTTGTGAAAATTGGTTTTTGAAAATCTTTTGCAAGAATTGAGGAGAACTTTGATTATAATTCAGAAGCTAGGAGTAACCGCGAAACTTTAGTAAAAGAGCAGCTCAAAGGACAACAAAGCCCTTCAATCTGATATCCACACACATGAATAGCACTGGATACATAAACAATAACAAGAAACGTGGCACAGGACAGATCAGATAGTATATTTGCAATAGACTTAGATGTAAGTAATTGTTGTACCTCAAATAGTCTCGTGCATTTGGTACAAGAGTACAAATTTCATCTCCTTGGTTTCCATTTCCTCCACATATACCTTTAGGAAAAATGGTTATAAAATAAACCTTTTAAGATTTCATGAGATATTTCATGTTTTGTCCTTCTAATGGTTCTATTAAGTCTCTTCAAAGGGGTACTTTTCTACCAGAGCAAACTTGAAAGAACAGAACATTTATTCCAAAAGCAATTTCCTTCCCCAGTTATTTTCTGTATTCCCTTGGCAGTGTTTTTCGACAGTTTTACTTGAATAAGAGCTTATTTGGTCCCAAACCAGTTTCTCCCGCTGCCTGAACCTGCAGTCAAGTGTCAGACCTTTCTGTGTGATCACCCCCATCCAATGCAGTACCGCGGAAATGATAACAGTCACACAAAGACAGTACTTTTTATTATAAAATAAGTTCAGATATTTACAAAGAAAAAAATTAAAGCAAACATCTAAAAAAATTGTATTTTGAAGGGTATGCTGTTTTCTTTCCCTCCATCAAAAGAAATTGAAAAAAGTTCCAAAATGGAACTTGTAATGTTTATAGAAAAATGTTTTGAAAAAGAAAAAGAAGTGACAACGATGATGAAGGTGAAGTCGGTGATGATGATAAAAATCCCTTATAATAAAATCATCTTGTAAAGCTCGTGACAGGCTAGTGTTTCTTGGCACACTGAGAAAAAAAAAAAGATGCACTGTGATATCCCCATTTTGCAGACAGGAAAATAAGCTCACAAAATTTAATTTCCTTAAAATTCTAAAAAAAAAATTGCGTTTTCTTTTTTGAGGGGGAGCGGAAGGGGGGTTTGTTTTTACCAGAAGAGTGATTGTAAACAGCCTGGTGCCTGTTCTTTTGTTTTGCCAGGAAGTGATCTGATATGGGTGACTTTCATAAGATCAGATATCTACAGAGTCGAGCGGCAAGGCTCCCAACAGGCAGACTCTAAGGAGGAGGAGGAGGAGGAGGAGGCAGGGAATCTGGATTCCTCCGGTGCGTTCGTTCCATTCTGGGAATACAGTTTCTCAGCACAGGTATATGTGTAGGCTGAGACCTCTTGTAAGAGTTGGAAGTAATCAGATGGTCTCTCAGTAACAGGAACCTTTCTGGCAAAGCTTGAGTAACAATTAACTAAAAGACTTTAGCAAAAGACTGCAACCTTTTCACGGTTTTCCGAAGGTCTGCTCGGTGCCCTTCTACCCCGTTGTCTGACACAGTTCTTTCTGCTCTGCAGTTTTTGGGAACATCGTTGGCAGAAGAGAACTCACCTGCACACGCACATTTTCTATTTCTCCCAACTTCACGTGGTACTATCACTGTCTCATTCTCATTCTTACTGGAAATTAAAGAAAAAAAAATCTTGTAGGAAAAGAGACTTGCCTTCCTTCTCACAGAGTGCTCCTCTCTCCGTGGTGTCATGAAGCAGGTGAAGGGATCTAAATTCAGCAGGAGTCCTCTGATTACGTTTTTATATTCACAAGTATGTTAAATTATGCCACCAAAGGCCCAACAGAAACAACGTGATTTTTAATCGTGTGTATTGTTTTCCAAACCTGAAGCTAAAACACAGTTTGCTTCTGATTAAACTGAATTACGGATCTGTTCTTTGACAGACCCTTCGTTTTCTCTGATCTCCTACCCAAACCCTGATCACAGTGTCAGAAATTGCGTTGAATTCTAGGAGTGTATATCCCTCTTCCCTCGTCAGACAGAACTTCCACTAGGGCAACAGCAGTAATCAGAGTAGACCCTTCCTCCTCAGGACCTTCTTAGATACTTAGGTTCCTTCAGGAGGTTTAGAAGCTGCTTGGCTCTCTAACCAACCAATTCTGTCACTGTGGCTTGGATCGCATAGGTAAGCAATGATTTTGTTCTCTGATTGCACACGTCACTCATCACCCAGCAGATTCCCGGTACTTGCCTCGTGGATTCTGGGAAGCAGGGAAGTACTTCTGGTGCTCTGAGACTGTTACCATCAGAGAAGAATAACTGCTAGTGCTTTTCTGCTGCAAGGTTCCAGATCTTTAAAATGACTCTCCAAAGTCAGGTTCAGTCTTCTAATCTCCTTCCTCAGTTTGCCCTCTTATCTATGGTCTCTCCACCTTCTGCAGCCCCTTCAAACAGTGCTCTATTTGCTTTTTGAATGGTGCTGAACTTTGCAGTCCACTAAGTATCTCCACTGAAATTCCTGGGGTAGAGAGCATTTATAGTTCAGCATGTGTTTTCCTAGTCAATGGGAAAATTTTCTTCCTGGACTCCTAATGGACCTCCTTCAGTACTATGTTTCATGGCACCCCTGGATGTGTGGGAGACTGACGTTGCCAGAATATTTCTTTTTTACGGCTTTTGTTGCTTTGACAGCTTTGATTTTATAGCAACTTTAATCATGTGTGTCCTATTCCTTCACCTCTGGCATTTTGCAAATATTCCATTTCTCTATTGCTGCTACTATAACTGCCTTCAACACAATGTGATTCATCAAACTGTTTCCCCCACGTCCTTCCACTACCTCCACAGGGGAAACCCCAGAGGGACCGGCGTCAAGCAAACAAGGCAATGCTAAATGCTAGTGAGTGGGAAAATCTATTAATTAAAAGGGGGAGGAGAGACGGAAAAGGAAGGAAGAAAAATTACGCGGGGAAGTTAAGACACCCCTGGCAGTAACTTATGCGCTGACACATTACACAGGCTTTATGAGGCTGTTTGCTCTATTCACAAATATACATGAAAAAATGTGCTATCAAGTATAACAACACGAAGTACATGTGTTATCTTAAAGATACAGCGAGTCAATAAATCATACCTGAGCTTTAACAATGTTGTGTTTCCCTTTCTTGTATAATCATAGAATAATGGAAGTGGAAATGAGAACGAGCCAGAGCTGGGAAAGAACAAGGAGGTTATCCACTCAATCTTGCTCTGACAGAGGATCAGTCCAGAGCAATCTATCTTAGCTTTTGTCATCCGGAAATTAGTGTGTTTGCCCTGTCATAGCTTTCAACCACATTCTTAGTAGACTCTTTGTGAATAGCAGAGTCCTACTGGTTTTTCCTCAAAAGAAGAACTAAAATTTGACTCTGCTAATTTGTGCTCTCTCCTTCTCAATGTAATTGCCTGGACTTTGCAAAAAACAAAACAAAACAAAACAAAACAAAACAAAACAAAACAAAAAAAACTTTCTTTGGCTGCAGATATTTGTATTGTTGTAATATAAACTGGATTATTCCTTGGTCTCTGTTTGTCATCCAGAGTTAGGCCAGTGGTTGGCTCACTCCCTGCCCTGAGAGGCCACCCTGAGGAAATACAGATGAACTCCTTCCGGTGTAAGCTATGTGCACTGCGTCGTCAAGACAGTGAGATGAACACAATGGCCTGTTGGAGCTGTTGCTTGGCAAGGCTGCCTGCTGACTCAGCACTGGGTCCCAACCCCACTGCGTTCCTGTGATGATGTCCAGACTGTTGTGACTGCTGCGCGCCTATTGATGCTTGGCGAGCTGGCCAAGCAAGGCCTGTTGCAGGATGCCAAGGCTGTCACCAAGTACAACAGCTCAAAGTGACCCAGACTCAGTGCCTGTTTTTGCAAAGAAAAGTGATGTTTCTTGGTTTTTGCATTTTAGAAACAAGAAAGTCAGTCCTGAGGGGGGTTAAATGATTGGTTCATCATGACCACACCACAATTCCTCTCAAAAATTAACAGATATTTCAGATAATACCACAATTCTTTCAGTTTGTGTTCAGTAACAGTATTAACCCATTTCTATGAACCTAATGATTTCATGACATTTTTCTTCCAGCTATCACCCACTCAAGTCAATATTCTAAGCACATATTCTAAACAACCTCATTTTCTCAACAAAACCATTCTTGTTTCACGTGTTTAACCCTTGCAGAAAAGATTGATGTTTGTGTTGCCATGATATTTTGGTTCTTCCTTGCTGAAGGAATTCTTTTTTTAACCAAATACATATAACTTAAAAAAAACCTCTGATACATATATGCAGCAATTTCTCAAATTGAATGAAATCATAAAGTATTGCAAACACTTACTAACAAAATAATGATTATAAAAAAATAAAAATACAAATAAGAATATAGTTTTGTTCTGAGTTCACAAGTATGTCCTGAAAAATCCAGCTCTCTATGGTTAGATCTGTTTGTCAATTGTTTTGCAGGCAGTAATATATTCCATTCTAGCTAAAAGGTTTCACAGAAGAGGCCTTCCTTTCTTCCATTGTTTTTTTTTCATTTCTTCCTGCCCATCTTTTTTTCTCCATAGAAAAAGCACCCAAATTCTCTTGCAACTCATTGAAATCGCTTATGTTGTTTATGCTTGTTTTTCTGGGTAAATCATTCATAGTTTTCTTAAAGGATGAAGAACCACAATGTATGAGGGAAAGAGCCTCTTCTTTTCCAATTCTTGAGTCAACTCAGCATAAGCCAACGCTGTGCATTCAAATGGAGAGTGATTTGACCTCCCGTTAGTCAGGCAGCTACAGCTCTTGGGCCTGCGATTTCCACGTTGGAGGCTAGAAAGATAATTGAAACACTAAAGGCTTTTTTTTTCAGAGGGAAAGATGCAAATCTGGCAACTGAAATACCTGTTCTGTGCCATTTCATCCACAGAAACTTCATTTTCTTTTCAATATTAAATTAAATAACCAGATGACAAATGTAGAAAAAAAAATAGAACTCAACTCATGACTTTATACATCTTTAGAAGACCAAACTCTACACGCTTCATGTCCAACCTTCTGCATGTATCTCTAAAACCTCTACAGTATCTTCTACTCCATCTACTCTGTAGTTCTTACTATACAGGCAGTGGCTTTCTCTCTAGAAGATAAACTTACTCTCTGTGCCTCTGAGCGTATCATTCTTTCCTCCGCAGTGGCCCCTCCTATCTCCTTTTCTTGTTGCCTGGCGTATTTCCCAACCCTCAATCCTTGTCCCAAGAGAAGACTCTCGTAGGAAGAGTATAGCACTCGTTCTTTTGCTCTTACGCAACCCCAGGCACTCTTTCAACAAATATTTATTCAATGCTTACAAATATTTATTCAATGCCTCCAAGCACTGGGAACACTGAAGTGATCAAAACAACATGTTCACTCTCATGGAGATAATAATCTCATGAAAGTAGATAAATAATAAACAGATAAGCACATGATATATGGCAGAGGTAATAAAAGCTCAGGAGGAGAAGTAACTAGGGTAAGCAAAGAGCATAGGGAATTAAGAGAATCCTCCGTGAGAATGTAACATTTGAGTGCTGCCCGGAATTGGGTAAGGGAGACTCGTGGCTGCTAAAAGAAAGAGAATTCGAGGAAGCAAGGGGATCAAATACGAGTTGAAGAAGGTGAGAGCAAACTTGGAACGCTTGAAGGAAACCAAAGAGAACGAGGTCTGCCCGGGGGTGTGGGGAAAGAAGCAGGTAATGAGGTCAGAAAAGCAGCCTGGTGCCAACTCAAACTCCTCTAAGCTCTGGCAAATGCTTTTGGCTTTTATTTTAGTGTAATGAAAGTATTGAGAAATTTTGAGCAAGGAGGGACTTGAACCTTGTTTCAAATTCTAAAAGCTCGCTCTCACTACATGGAGCAGCATGTAAGTTTGAGCGGGAAGGTCCAGGGAGACCACCGGCCTCTGCAGGAGTC
Organism: Ctenodactylus gundi; assembly: GCA_004027205.1. Taxonomy (NCBI): domain Eukaryota; kingdom Metazoa; phylum Chordata; class Mammalia; order Rodentia; family Ctenodactylidae; genus Ctenodactylus; species Ctenodactylus gundi. The sequence goes on from PVKB01002556.1 coordinate 195,118, forward strand.
ACAGTGAAAACCAGTAACATCTGCTTGTCGCAGACTGACAGCAGATACAGGGAAATAAGGAGCAGAGAAAGCGTTAACTCGCTGCACAAGGCGGTGAGGTTCAAGAATAACTAATTCTAATGGCAATGGTCTAGGTAAGAGAAAAAAGAAACTGAGAATGACTGAAAAGGATCGGGAGTGGCCAGTGGCCACATCCTTTAGCAAGTGGCAGAAGAGAGCATCCAGAATGGAAAGAAGTGGCCTGCCTCTGTGCACCGGGGACAGCTCAGCTACTGTGGTGAACAGGGTTGCAGATATAGGAACACAGGAAGGGACAAGATGGGATAGGAGGGGATAGTGAGTTTTAAAATGTATTAAAATTATAATGTGATGCATGTACATGTGTACAAAATACCCAAGTTGATTATAACCATTACGTGTTGCATATACTTACATATATATATATATATATATATATATATATATATATATATATGTAGAAAAGGGAAATATTACTATAGTATAAGACTCATTTCCGTTAATCTTTCTCAAAATACTCCACTCTATTTCAGACATGTTGGTTCCAATATTCTTGCCACGTTCTGAAGCATCCTGTAAGTCCTCTTCCACGAGTATCTTTAGCTGTGCTTCCTCATTGTCTTAAATCAATTCAGAAGATTTATCTCTCATGGTTGTTTCGACTTCATGGAACAGCCAGAGTTTACATGGTGCCAGATTGGTGAATAACCATAATGTTTTTATAAAACTGGCATTCTTTTGGGTGGTAAGTGGCACCATATTCACAATATTTTTGAGTACATCTCATCGTAAGGACACTTGCAAAAGAGGTATCTTAGAAGTCGGTTTTCACTCCAGCTCCTGCAGAGGAGGCATATCACACCAGTCAGAGCACTTACTTGACAAGAACAAGACCCTGAGTTTGATTCCCTAGAACCACATAAGCCAGGTGTTGTGGTGCACACCTAAAATGTCAGCACTAGGGCATCTGAGGTAGGAGGATTGCCATGAGCTTGAGGCAAGTGTTAACCACGTAGTGAGTTCAAAACCAGCATGGACTACAGACAGAGACCCTGTCTAAAAAAACCAAAACAAGCAAAGAAACAAACAAACAAACAAAAAACAAATCTTGAAGGACAGTTTCAGAAAATCTCAAGAACAGGGTAAAGTGTGTTCAAAGTAAAAAAAGCATTTGAAGAGAGGTTAATGACAATGTGTCTTTTACTATCTTTTGCTTTGATTTAAACATTTGCCATAGATTCTGATCACTTCTTGTATAATGACTCAGCACTCGTTGTGCAATAATCTCATATATTCCTTTAGAATAACAGATAGGAAATGGCAAGGAGGAGGTGTGGTGGGAATTCATGTCAGAGGTCTAAATGATAGCTGATGCAACAATGGGAGAATAGGCCACTGGGCAGCACCAAGGGACCTTTTGGACATTGTTGGCAAGGAGCATAAGGCGTGATCAATCAATGTGTTATAGAGCAGTCTCATTTACCCTCTAGAATTCAGGATAAAGTAGGAGGGGAGTTGAATTTAATGAGGATAGACTCTTCTCAGAGGAGTTTAATGGAGAAAGTTCAGGATAATTAAGTATAAATGTGAATAATGACTTATAATAATCTTAAGCCTAGAATAAACCAAAGAAGGAGGCATGTGAGGACATGAGCGGTAGTAATAGACAGTGACAGGGGTAAGATACTGAAGTAAGAAGAGAGTGTGAGGGAGCTACTTGGAGGAAAAAGAGGCCATCAACGACAGACACACCCGAAAGTGAGATTTGGTGGTAGCATAGTGTTCAACATAATTGTCGGAGTAGGTGCTGTGCAACAGCGAACAAAAAAAAAAAAAAAAAAAATATCCCAGCAAGTGCTCTATTGGTTATTAGTGATCTGTAAAACACGCTGTGAAACAATATTAAGCAATTCATATATTTGGGGAAGTCAAAGACTCATTGGAATCCGCCCATCCAGGAAAATACTCAGCTGCAATGAGATGATGAGCAGGACATAGTGCCTCACTGATGCTGAAGATGACACCAAGACTTTCCTTTCTATTAGGATCCCAAGTTTCACCAGTCAATACCCAGACAACACTAGCTAGAGCTCTATCACTTCCTTCCCCCTAAATGTATTCTGCCTCATGCCTCCTCCTTACCAACATAGATTTCCTAATCAAAACCTTGCTTGGACATGTCTGATGGAAGGAATCTAAATCACATTCTTGGGCCCTAGTGATAAATAAAATTTGACAATCTTATTTCAGGGAACTACTTTGAAGACATAGATGTCATACAAAGAAAACTTTCCCACACATTAGAGGAACGTTCAGGAGATTCTGAATAGCCAATGTAAAACATGTATACAAACTCAGGTTCTTTATTCACTCACGATTGTTCTATACCCAGCACTTTTCATATGCACGTTTTAATTCAAATGTTTGTTGAACAAGTGGCTATGAAATAATTGAATAATCAGCTTCTTTTAGACAGAGCTATTTGTTGGCTGTTGTTTTGACACCTGGTCTCCACCCTAAGCTCTGTAAATCATGTGAGCTAAATTAGGTATATTCTAGCATGTTAAAATACTACCTCAGATCTTTGGGATGGTTGGAATGTGAAGACTCCTCTGAGGAGTTGGGCGATTTGAATTCTCATTTGTTTCATTTCAATTGTTCCAAGAAAGTAATAGGTCTCTCTTACTGTGTGAAAACCTAGAACCAAGTAAACATGCATTAAACACATGTTTGTTGAGCTTTCATATGGCTAGGCATTCTCCTTCACGCAGGGCACTGAGCAGTGAACCAGAGATCAAAATCCCTGCTCTGCTCTGAGAACACAAAGACAGTCATGCACAGTTATGTTTAAGTGACTACAAAATTAAAACATGGTGATATAGAGCCCAAAGTTTTAAGAAGTCAATAAAATTACCTATGAAAGCACTATTGCAACCTTGTACAAGAAGCATTTTTTTTAGTTCTTTTCTAAGTACATAAACATTAACAGTTTATTACCAAAGGAAAATGTTACTTAAACACATATCTGTCTACTATATTTCTATGTCCTTGCAATTAGATATTTATGAGCATTTTTCTATATCATGTGACAGCATTTGCAGCAATTTAATAAATGTACTTTATTTTATACCCATTTTATTAGAATGTATATTCAATACACAATGATTACATTAAATTTTCACATTTTATTAATATTTATATATGTGACACACAATGTTTACATTTAACTTGAGTAATTTGCGCACATATGTATCACATCAAAATTACAATCCCTTCCCCTCTCCCTTTTTGACCCTCTCACAACCTCCCTTTGCCCCCTAACTCCCCCTATTTTCCCTATTAGTTCTATGAAATGAAGGTGTTCTGGTTTTATCGTTTTAAAGAAATCATTCAGTATTTAACCTTCTATGTCTGACTCACTTCACTGACCATGATGGTCTCAAGTTGCATCCATTTGCCTACAAAAGCCTCCAACCTATCTGTCTCTGTAGACAAATAGTACTCCATTATATGCATATAACACAATATATTCATTTGTCTGTTGAGCATTTTGGTGTCTTAAACATTTTAGCTATTGTTAGTTGTACTGCTATGAGCATAGGTATACATGTGTCTGTTATATGATGTTTTTAATTCTTTTGGGAAAATTCCCAGTGGAGGTGCCACTGGATCAGCCCTCTGGGGAATTTGAGGAATTTCCACACTGCCCTCCATAGTGGTTGTACCAGTTTACAATCCCTCCAGCAGTGTAAGAGGGTTCCTTTTTCCCACAGCCTCTCCAGCATTGTCACTTGAGTTCTTGATATAATGCATGTACACATTATTCTGTCTTATTTTGTCATATATGTTTACCATAAGCGAGCCCATCAAGATGATCATTTAAGCAGTTTCCAATATATCATTACTATAAACAACTACAGTGAACATTCTGTGTGTGTGTTTGGGGTAGGTATTTGCTTGATTACCTCTTTAGAATTAATTAGTAAGTCTGCAATTGTTAAGTCAAAGAGCAACCATATTTTAAGGCTGCTACTCTGGATATTAAACTACCCTCCAGAAAAAAAAAAAAACAGTTTTTCTCTCAAGCACAGCACAGATGAGAGTGCCTATTTCCTGTACCCTAGCACATTTTACTTTTTTGACTGTTAATTGACTCTGATGACTCAGCTAGTGATTTTCTGCAGTAGAGAGACAGGTAGTTGGAAGGCTGTAACTAGATGATGTCAACAGATTTTTTGATATGTGCCATTTGTCCACAAGGATTACCCTGTGCCCAGTGGGATACTTACCTGCCTCACGCAGATAGAAATATACTGAAGAGGTTTTGGAAGAAAGAAGAGAAAAGAGCAAAGCAAATGCATCAGGGAAACGTCCACTTGTCATTGTCTCCAATCCATTTTTTATTAACAAATATGTTAATCGCATCAAATATATTGATGGTACTATTTCAGAATTCAGGTCTAGGGGTACAAAGTGACCAAAGGTAAAAGAAATATAGTCAAGATAATACAGTATGCGTCATTAAGAATGAACACTGAACAGTTGAAAAATTATATTTCATCTCTTGGAAAGTCTCCATCTTCTCCAAAAACAGTTTCTAGAATGACCAAGAAGATAATGTTTAAAGGAGTCATCAGTTGTCCCCTCGTTTTGTTCTACTTTCCCCACTTTAATAGTATTTATTGATGTGCACTGTGTGTCAAAAAATCCCATAAACATGAGTTTACTTGATCTGTAATATCTCTATTGTAACATTAAGTTTCAAATATATAAATTAAGTTTATAGCTAACCTATGGTAAGCTGCAGACTTGAAATCAGCTTTATTGATATCAAAGCCCAAAAACAAATTCATACTTTATGTCAAGCTCTTTATTGAAATGTAACGAATCACTAATTAACACTAAGAATAAGTTTTAGTGAGACAGCTCCTTGGGTCACTTGCCTTTCATTCCGAATTATCCTCCTCACATTCAGAAAGCTGTTATGTAAGATGCTATAGAAATGAAAGCAGCTAAGCTAAACCTGAATAGAATAGTTTGATTACCCAGAATACTTACCTCTGTCACCATTAGGAAAGCCGTTAGTAGAGAAGAGATAGTTCTTGGCCTCAGTAAGAGAAGACACCTCTGAGTCCTTATAGATCTACCTAACAGATGCCAGGTGTGAGCTATGCCCAGGTTCTTAGTCCAAATATTCTTCTTGTTTCCTCCGAACTCTGCCTTATTGCTCACCTTGAACTTGTACTCACTACATCAGCCTCTCTGGTTAGATTCTAAAGTTGGCCTACATCTCCTACGAGGCCGTACCTTTTCCAGTATATGTCCTAGAGACCATGTCTCTTCCAGTTATAGAAACTGCTCCCTTGCAGCCTCACTGGCTGCCTTTCTCTCAACAGAGCTGGATTTTGACCTTTATTTTTTAAATGCTTCTTTCCTTAGCACCTCCTTGAAATTCAGACTGAGCATCACCTGGATGATGTTAAATAAACCTCCATAATTTTATTCTTTTAATCTGTCTAATAGATCTAAAATCTATCAAATAACACCTGTTTTTTTTTAACCTTTACAGAGGATAAAACTGAGCCACAGTCAAATTATGAAGCTGCTATGATTTGGATGATGCAAACTTGCCAAAATGCATCTTGCAACATAATCCCTGTTCCCACGGTATTAAGAGATGGAGCATTGAGAAGCAGTCATCGTTGGGTCATTAAGACTACTCTCATGGATGATATCGGTGCCTGAAGGCACAAATTTGGCCCTCTTGTCTTGTGAAGATATGGAAAGTCACCTCTTTGCAAGCAGAAACCCCTCACCAGACACCAAATCTATCAGGATTCCAGTCTAGAACTTTCCAGCCTCCAGAATTCTAAGGAATGATATTTTATTATTTACAAATCACCAGTCTATTTTTTGTAGGAGAAGGAAGAAACCAAAATAATGACTTGTCTAGTTTCTACACAATAGAACCAAAATTTGAATCTGGATCTCCTACTGGATGGCCAAATGTAAATCCAAACTAAATGATTTCCACTTTGTAACACCGAAATTAAACCACATGGACCAAGCATCATCCCTTTTGAATAGAAATGCTCTTCTCCACTACACATTTAGTAAGTTTCAAATGAAAAAGAAGTCCCTGTCAGCCTCCCCATTCACCCACAAGCACCAGGTCAAAAGACGGATTCATGAATTAGGCAGGCAGCCACCACCTTGTGCAGAATCTCCAATGTCAGATACAAAGAAGTGCAATCTAAAAATAGAGGAAAATGTAGCCAAGGCCTAATAATAGACGAAAAAGTTAATTGACCTATGCAGAACTTGAAATGCACAGAGAAATTATAAAAGTGTAAAAAAGTATCTCACTGCTTGTCTGATGCCCCTTATGGTCCCCTTGGTAAGCTGCGTCACGTCAACATGAGCCCCATGCAAAGGTATTCCAATTAGTAAGAGACCTCAGGCACTTCAACATGTAAAATAGCATGCAAAAGGATCATGATCATACAACATGCCACATCATCCCCCATTCAAAAAATAGAAGAACAAAAATTCTGCTTTATAACTCTTGCTTAATTGCCTTTCTACATCAATCTGGAAAGAGAATAATGCTGTCTTTTTCTCTAACCTTTTGATCTATTCCCCACTAGGGTTTATTTCAATTTCTCAAAACCACAAAAAGAATAAAACAAGGTGATCAAGGCTGAGATCACTCCTTTCACAGTCTTCCTTGACTTATCACACATATTTTTAAATCACTAAGTCACACCATGAAAAATTTTGTTTAAATAAATCACAAACTTACTACTTCTAATTGTTATAGAATTTTTTTTTTTAGCAAAACTCCCCTTTGTTTAGGTTATATGGTATTTTTAAATGTATTACTATAGCTATTTTAGCTGCTGATGATTAAAATTCTAATTTCCCCTGAGATATTGTGGTCTCTACAGCAATATGTACAACCAATCTTAAAGTCTATGGAGCTAGTTTACTTCAAAAGAAGAGCTAATTTCTAAGACAGTCCTTACACCAGGCAAAATATGACTGGAAATCCTATTAGGATCTGAGCAGGCTTTGGGCTGTGTTCTGAATATCAATGCTCTGAGTTTTCAGGCTTGCACTCATGTTGTGTAATCTCTCAAGCTAATGCCGAGGTTGCCTAGAAAGCCAATGCGACAGCATTTACCACAGTGCTTCTCGTCTATAAGCAGAGAACTTGCAGCTTCCCTTCTGCAGTATGTTTTTAAATGCCACTCAGTACTAGACAGAGACGCTGAGTAGTAACAGTTTCGCAATTGCAATGATGTTGTCGTTGAACATTTTGAGATATGAAGGGAGTAGCGTTTAGCTCTTGTATGAGTAAAAGCGGGTACCTTACCAATGTCCATGTAACTCTTCCTTACTTCATTCTTTTTTCTAATATCAGAGAATCCACCATTTTATTACCTGTTTCTGTATGATATAGTACTCTTTTCAACATTTTTAGTCAATGCAAAGTCTATTCTTTTAGAATTATAAGTGCTTTTATAATTTGAATGGACTTTGGACCTTGGTAGACATTGTAACTATGTACAATAATAAACTAAGGGGGAAAAAGAGGCCAATTTAATTTATTCTAACATGCATATACCAAATGTATCATTTTTCTAATCTTACTAGGAACCTATCAGAGATGATTCATGAGGGAAAATAGTAAGACAATAAATTATGAACATGGTCAATAATTGTTCACTAATTCATTGTACTTGAATAAGAGGGCACCAGATTAATGATTTCTTATCACTGCATTTGTTCGCATTTCACTTGAATAAAAAATACCTTTTGTGATATGGGTCTGCAATTCTATACACCAACGTTGCTACCCAAGTCAAATCAGTTGGCTAATTGGAATTGGAAGAGATGGATGCATTTTAAATGATCTTAAAATATATTATGGCATACATACATTTTTCCTCTTCCTGTACTCCACATTTGTTTTGGTAATTGAAAACCGTCAGAGGTCAGTTCAAGAAGATTTTACAATTCTCTTATGATCCGTTCTTAACAGAGCTTCAATCCATAATAAAGCATGCAGATGCTGTTTTCCGTTGCTTCCTCATTATCTTAAACAAATGAAACATAAAGCATATTTTGTGTCAAGATGGTTCTCCATTTTCTCATCTTTCCCTTCAGAGAAAGTTTCTTTCTCCCTCCCCTTAATTTACTCCATTTACCTGCACTATAAAACTTATTCCTTCCCACTTTCTATGATAATTTAATCCCACAGGCCTCTGTCCGGCTTCTTCAATTAACCTCTCCATATTGGCTCTAACATTCCCATCTTCCAAAAGGCTCAGGTTACTTCTATTTTAAATAAACTTCTGCCAGTTGTGCTCAGTTAATTTAGCAATAAACTCTTTCTAGCAGTTCTAGATGGTATTTTCTGACTGATATTCACATATTCCCTTATGGAGGTTTTTTTTTCTTCCTTTCTTTATCTCTGTGAGAATGATCAATCTTTTTTCCCTCCTTTTATTTTTCCCACAGTTTTTTAAATTTTTATTAGCATATATGTTTGTGACACATAATCATTAGAGTCAAATGATTATATTCAATTTGGAGACTTAGTACACACACAATATATATATATATATATATATATATATATATATATATATATATATCACATTTTGTGGCATTAAAAATAAAATCTCTTATATTCCAATATTGTGTTTCTCAAGACTGCATTTCTATAATCACCCATATTTCTTTTGAGAGTTTCAGAGTTTCAAGTCGGTAGCTGAACTGTCCCTTCCATATGTCTGATTTCTGTACTAGTCAGAAAAGGCCAGCCTCTGCTTCGGGGTCGTTCCCACATAGATGTACCCCTGATGTCGTCAGCAGCTGCTCTGGAATGGCTATCCTACCATTGAGACGCTTCATCTAGGAGGACTTGGAATCCTTCACTACGTGCTCTCCATTCTGGCTAATGGGTGAGAAAGTGAGCATACAGGTTCATGCGGGAGTTCTACACTTCCTCTTTTCTTTGTTGTTGTTATAAAAACAAAGCCAGCCATCGTGCCTGTTAGTTTAAGTTTGTATCACATTGCCCATAACTCAATGGCATAATCACTGGAAGGGAGGCTGGAGTGTGGGTTCAAATTCTGTCCAGGAGAAAATGGAAATGGGTCTTAGCAAATCTGTGGCTGTCTCTTGCCACAACACTCAGGTCCTGTCACCAGTTCTGGCTTATCCCTGTGAAAGCCCTCTTTATTCACCAACAGACATTCTGGCCAGGCATGGATTTTCCGTACTCTCCTCCAACTCAACATTTTCAAAGCTGACGTAATTATTGATGTACACGCTTTTGAAAAATCCAAGTTTTATTGTGTTGATGAAGAAAATCATGGTCAACAGGATTAAATAAATTGCTAAAGACCACTTGAGAGTTAGGTTCGGTTTCTGAGCCACACGCCAAGTCTCAGCGTGTTCTTTTCCCTTCTGCGTCCAGCAGAAAACACGAGATCACGGACCCACGTTCCCCTCGCTCCCTGGGCCAATCTTCCTTTCTCAAATGTGCTTTCCTCACACTTACTCTCTGACTTTCCCTTCTTTCTAGTTTTACACCTTCTTCCTATCATTGTCTTTATTTCTCTCTTTTCCAAAATCATCTTGTATCCTCAAAGATCTTCCTTTATCTTAACTGATTCCATTAATTTTCTATCATTAAGCTGAAAAAAATCCAGCAGTGTTTATGGTTTTCTTTTCTTTCATCCATGATGACAATTTCCATCTTTTCATTGTTAAGTTTATGGTGTTTTTATTCGTCTTTTCTTTCATCACCCCTCATTGCTCTTACAGCATTGGCAATATTTTTCTACCTGGACACCTGACTTTCACTTTCAATCTAATTATGTGACGCACTGCCATATTCATCTTCAAAATATCATCATGTTGATCTAAAACAGATTATTAATTTTGGGGGCTGAAGGAATGGCTCAGTGGTTAAAGTGCTTGCCTAGCAAATGCTAAGTCAAGTGCTTAGCACCCAAGTTCGATTCCCCAGCACCACATAAACTGGGCGTGGTGGTACATGCCTGTAATCCCAGTACTTGGGAAGCTGAGATAGAGAATTGCTGTGAGTTCAAGGCCAACCTGGACTCCATAATGAGTCCAGGACCAACCTGGGCTGCAGAATGAGACCCTGTCTCAAAATAAATAAATAAATAAATAAATAATAGGTACTTATTTTTTAAAAATTATGCTTTTCCAAAGGAATATTGATCAACCAAACAAAGTTAAATAACGGCATCTATAGGAAAACGAAAGGAACTAATGACAACCACATTAAATGAAATAAACCAGACAAGAAGTAAAATACAGATGTTTTCTATTGTATGGGATATCTTGAAAAAAAGAAGACATGAAAGTAGAAGGGAAGCTGCTAGAAAATAAGAATGTGCTCAAGGGAGGGAGGAGGAAGAAAGAACAAAGAGTTGAGGTGAAGTGATCGCAGTAAATCACAGGCATTGTGCAAATATGTCAAAAAAGCAATCCACCCTTCTGCATAGTTAATCTGCACTAATGAACTAAGGCATGTGGTTTCAAGAACTTCTGGAAGTGGAATCTGTGCTGCTTCTACAAGCCAACATCGTACCGCTTTCCAATACACAAAGTGCTTCTTTTCCTTTCAGCCAATAAGATACATGCATAGTCCAACACCTATTTTCATTTGCCATAGTGTTCAGAGCACTGAATGGATGTGACCCATTTGCTGTGGACAGCTAGATAAGCCACGATTGAGGATGTGGGCATGTAAAAACCATATGCCTCACTCAAGGAGTCCTTAAGAGTTGTACACCACGAAATATGCATCTCAAGGAGGAAAGGGACGCTAAGTGAGGCTGGGAAGATCAGGCCACACATCAACATTTCGCTCTTTGGCCTAATAATAATGAGAAACCAATAATTTCTTTCAGGAATGAAATAATATGATTAGGCATAAAGCTGGAAAATTAAAGTTGGCAGTGACAGGAAGTTTAACTGGATGAGATGTGATGGAAAGGGAAAATAAAAATAGGACACTAGTGTTAGTGCCCATAAAAAAAAAGATCCGACAAATCTGTAGTGAGGAACAAAGATGTGAACTGAGGCAAGATATGTTTAAGATTTAAGAATAAGCAGCACATCTTGCTGATCATATACAACCGCCTCTGAGAGAGGGGAGACTCTCACACAGCCTCACGCATCTAGCTTGGAGGGTGGTCCAGGCTGCCAACTTTGAGTATGTGACAAGAAGCAATTTTTAGACAAAGATAATGAAGTAGACTTTGGACACATTTTAAATATCAAAACAATAGACATAATGGTCTATAAACTTGTGGGAGAAAATATTATCAAATAGAATGAGTCTGGATACAAAAGGAATTCACAAAAGACTCAGTCTCCATTTGTTTATAAGATGACCACTGAATTAGAAGAGTGTCATCAAATTTCAAACTTCAAATTTTTGATAAGGGAATTTTCTTTGGTCTTTTCTTTACTGGCATGTGTTTATGACACACAATAATTACAATCATCTTGGGAAACTGAGAGATGTACACATCCCATCTTAATCACTTTTATTTCCCCTTCTCCTTCCTGTCTTCCATTCACTGTCTGTACCACAAAACTAATTAAGGAGATACTCAGAGCTGGGCTGCATTAGATGGTTACAAATGCCACAGACCTTTGTTGTTGTAATTTCCGTTGGGTGATGAGTACAGGGCGCCAGTGAAAAGCCCTGAAGAGAAAAATGAGTGTTCGGGCAGTGTAGATCATTCCTTCAAGGAGTTTGCTGTGAGGGGGAGAGACTCAGAACCAACTATCACATGGTTGAAGCCATCTTCACTTCTCCTACCTCCCCGGCCCCCCAAAAAAGAAAGAAAACCTTCTCCTTCCTTCTCAGAGTGCATACCACAGTGACAACGCTGCCACTTCTTTTCCACACTAGTTTGCCACCTGAAGAGTTTTGAAGGACCTGTATGTCAATACCTTCTGCAATTTAGCTCTCTACAATTCACCACTCAACAATGATCTATATATTTCTAGGGATTTATTTCTCCAAAGTTAAATGAGTTTACTCTCTTCAACATAGAAAATGTGTGTTCATTCAATTGTTTATTCAATGGACAAATGATATATCTCATTCAGTATGTGCCAGACATACTAACTTCTAAGTGCAGAGACTACAGAACTGAATGTAACTGGTATAAATCCCACCCTCAAGATCTTAATTTGAGGTTCAAGACACGGAGAACCTAAAAGACCAAAAAGCCAATATGGATGCAGTTTTGACGTAGCAAAGGGCTGCCTAGTGTGAGAGTTAAGAGCGCAACCTACAGAGCTAGGTGAAGGTTCAGTCCGTTAGTATGTTAGGCAAGTCATGTGACCTTGGGACTGAGGAAATTGGGGAGTTCAAAATGTTGTTATGATAATTACTAACGGGTACTTATTTCTTCAAGGTTCAGGACAGTTCCTTGTTCACTGAAAGTCCTGCCTAAGTTCTAGTTAAACAAATAAGTGCTACAGGACAAAATAAAGCAGAGAGCAGAACATGAAAGCTTTAAGAATTTTAAATCAGGTAGTCAGGAAGCCTCCCTGCCAAGTGACATTTGGGTAAAGAGAAGGAAGTTGAAGGCAAACTGGATTTTGGTATCTTTAGGAAGAATATTCTAGACAAAAGAAATTCTGAGTTAAAAAAAAAAAACAGGAGTTTTTCTAGAATATTTAAGGAACCTAATGAGGCGTTTGGGCTAGATTAGGGCAGAGTAAGAGTCAGAGTCACATCAGAGAAATCGACGGGGTAACAGGAAGGAGAAAGTACTGTGGGATGTGTTTGGGACTCGGAAATATTAGTATTTTCACTGTTACGTGCACAGATGCTGTCTGGCTGCCACACTGCAAACAGCTCGAAATGAGTCAAGGAATCATTTACAAGGCCACTTACTGGAATATATCAGGTGAGAAACATTAGGAATTTTAATCGGAAGAGAGTGGTAGGGGGAAAATCATGGCGTCGTTTGACATATGCTTTAAACGTTAATAGGTTTTGATGTCAGATGAGATACAGGGTGAGAGTAAAAGAAATGGGTCAAAGGTTTCCAGCAACTTCAGCCTAAGCAACCAGAAAAATAGAGCAACAATTAACTGAGATGAGAATTATTACAGGAAGAATAGGCTGAGGAGGAAAACGGGGAATGTGGTTTTGGATATATGAAGTGTGAGATGGCAATTGCTAGTCCAAGTTGAGTTGTGAAGTACACAGTTGAGTGGAGAGTTAAAAGGGATATTCAATCTGAAAATACACACCCGGGAATTATCAGTGATAGATAGCAATTAGAATGACAGGGGTGGATAAACTCATCTAGGAAGTGAGATTTGTTCAGTGAAAGACGGGTGGGGGGGGAGAGAGAAACTCCTTGGAGAGTTGCCTGGAGTGCTCAAAGATCCACAGAAACCAGAGCTCAGCCCAGGAGACAGGAAGGGGCTGCCAATAAAGCTGAAAAGAAACCAGAAGAATGTGGTGTCCCCGAAGCCAAGTGAAGAAAACATTCTAAGGAAGAGAGAATGGTCAACTCATCAGATGATGGCCATTGATCAGTTAATAAGAAAACTAAGAGTTTTGAGTTAGATTTAATAACAAAAATCCCTGGTGATTGGGAAGGGAGTTTCAATAGGGCCACATGAGCAAAATTCCAGGGCGAAGAGACAGCAGGAAGGAGGAATTAGACACAGTATAATTGTGTGGAGTCATGTTAAGAAGAGAAATAGTGTGGTAGATGGATAATGAATTATGCAAAAAGAAGTTAAAAATTGTGCTAATAGGAAAGAGGCAGTTGGGGGAAAAATAAAAGCAAAAGCAACACCTACTTCCAGCAGATCCAAAGCCCTCTGCTGCTCGTCAAACTACCCTCTGTAGCTGCTCTTCCTAATTTGCCCTCCTTAAACACAGAAGTCTAGATCCAAAACAAGTTTCTCTCTGGCTTTTCTGCCGTGAAATTACAATTCTATTTGTGTGACAAGAAGTTTGGAAATCACATAAATCTCTTCCGAACACACTTCTTCTACTCCTTTTCTTACAGGAAAACTGGTCGTCCCACTCTTGCAGAAGCCCATGCATGGGGAAAATGCCCATGATCTTAGACTCAGCTGGACCCATTGCTCAACTGTGATCTATTGATCTTTCTGTCCCAAGAACTCTTGGACAATCTCTTCAACTATATTGTCAATCTGGAAAGCTTGTCTTTTCTACTTCTAATTTTGTCACATTTACCTCTAGTCCAGGGATGCAGACATAGCTCCCATTGTAAGTGAACCTTCAGTAATATGCATGAATTGTTTTATTTATTCTCATTCAACACTTATTTTTTCCATAGTTCACGATGGCTATTCAAGTCTCCTAAGTCCTTATTTTTCAGCCTTTCTCTCTTCCCAAGATAATCTGCTTCATTGATGAAAGTTTGACAGTCAACAGTATTTATTAAATTTCTCCTTGTCACAAGTTATTGAAAAATCTTCAAGGATCTCATACTCTAATAAAAGGAAAGAAATAGCACTAAAAATAAGACAAAAATGAATAACAAAACAGGGAGAAATATAAGCGTATTTTTTTAAATTTCCAAAACAATGTTTTGATAGATTTACTAAGCAATTAAGCAAACGTAGAAGAACAAATAGTTTCTCAAAAGAGGCAGAAAATGTATGACAGCTAATGTGATATTTGATTAAAGAATTAAAAGACAACTAGAAGTTTTACAAGTTCCATAAGGAGAGATTGTGCAGCGCTGAAGGGCATAACTCAGTGGTACAGCATTTACCTTGCATGCATAAGGTTTCAGTTTGATCCTCAGCACTGGATGAAAACAAACAAACAAAAAAATAGACAGAAGAAATTCTAAGCCAGAGGAATTTCTAGAGCAAATGAAGGAGACATAAAATTCTAGCTTTTCATGAAATAACCAGCTGAGTTTTATATTCCTGGAGCATATATATTGTGGTGTTCGAATAAATTGTTCAAATATTTGGGAACCAAAAAATATTTTTGAGGAGAATGGGTGTGTTTCTCTTTAATCCATCAACAGACCAGTGGATACACAAACTGTGGTACTTATACACAGTGGAATACTATGGCTCTATAAGGTCCAACAGCGTGGAGGTTTTTACAGGCAAATGGAAGAAACTTGAGAACATCATGCTTAGTGAAGTGAGTCAGAAGCAGAAGGTGAAACATCGAATGGTCTCTCTGATATGAGAGACCCAGACGAAAACCATCTCATGGAACTTCAGAAGAAAGACAGAGTGAAAGAGGGAGACAGGGTGGAGGTGGAGGGAGGGAAGGAAGGGGAGGGGGAGGGACAAAAGGAGAGTGGGAAAGCCCTTGTCACTTTGACAAGATACGTATGTGTACAAAATGCTCAACTCCATTGTAAACCTTAAATGTTGCACTTGTACATATCAATAAAATGGGGGGGGGGGGAGAATTGCTATTAAACCAGTAGAACATTATATGAAACCTAGAGTAGCCGAGTTTAACTGATTCATTTTGTTGCTGTTGTATTTCTGAGGATGGCACTCAAACTGAGCTGTATCCCCATACCTTTCTTATTTGAAGACAAGGATCTGCTGGGTTGCCAAGATAGCAGTACTCAACAGTCAGCTGATTGTTGACAGAAGTGTTAAGAGCAGTTGTCAGATAAAAAAGCAGACTTCTCAATAAATGGTGCTGGGACACACAAAAGAGTGAAACGCGAGGGCCCACCTCTCACCAGTTACACATACCAGCTGAAAATGGACTAAAGAACTAAAGGTAAGAAGACCTATAACTATGAAACTACTAGAAGAAAATCTCCCTCAGGACATTGGAGTGGGCAAAGATTTTTTTCTCTCAAAAGCACAGGGAAAAAAACCAAGAACAGACAAATGGGACCGCATCAAACTAAAAAGCTTTTGTGGATCAAAAGAAACAACCAATAGAGTAAAGTGTCACCTCCAGCATAGGAGGAAATACAGGAAATACTGCAACCTACACACATGACAAGTAGCTAATAGCCAGAATATGTAAAAATGTGAAGAAGTCAGTAGCAACAACAACAACAACAACAAAAATCCCAATCAGAACATGGGTAACAGACCAAAATAGACATTCTGCAAATAAATAAATAAATAAATAAATAAATAAATAAATAAATAAAACAAAAAATACAACAAAACAAACGAACAACAAAAAAAAAAAACGAATCACCAACAGAAATATACAAACATGTTCCACATCACTGGTTATCAGGGAATTGTAAAACCACAAAGAGGCATCATCTCACTCCTGTATAAGTGGCTACTTTCAAAAAGATTAAAGATAACAAATGCTGGCCAGATGTGGAAAAAATCTGTAGAATGGCATATAAGTTTGTGCAGCAGTCATGCAAAATGAAATGAAAGTTACTAAACAATAAAAAAAAGATATAACATATGACCCAGTAATCTTCTAGATCAATATCCAAAAAATGAAATTAACGTGTCTCGGAGCCATCTATATTCTTGTGTTTATTGTAGCACTATTGGCAATAACTGAAATTGGAAGTGCCTAAGTGTCTAACAACCTCTGTGTGGGTAAAGAAATACTACACATAATGGAATACTGTTCAATTTTTTTAAGTGAAATCTAGTCAGTCATGACAACAGAGATGAAACTGGAGAATTATGATAAGTGGCGTAAGTCAAGCACAGCAGAAGAAATACTGTGTGACCTCCCTCATTTGCGAAATCAAGGCAGCTCACAGAACTTGACAGTCCATGGTGGTCACCAGAGTCTGGGAAAAAAAGAAAGAAGGAAGGAACTGAGAAAAGTTGGTGAACAAGATAAAGATTTAGTTTAAATGTTACAGAACATATACATGGATCAGAACATATTATGTGCCACTTAAAGTTATATTTATAATTTAAAATATTACTGGAAAGTGGAAAATAGTTTGGAGAAGAGAACCAATGCAGTTAAGTGACAACTGCAACGTTGCCTAGAAAAATAAATGATAAAGATCACAACTATTTCAAAGTTATCAGAAAAAAGAAAGAAGAGGGTGAGTTTTGTAAAATTTTATGAAAATACCTTCTAATGAATTGGATTTAGAGAGCAGGGAAAGAAAAGTAGTGAAGCTTCACCTTGATATTTCTAGCTGGGGTAATTTGGTTGATGGTGACGCATCCACTCAAAAAAGAATGGACAGAGTAAAGGTCTGAAACAGAAGGAATGGGAAAGCAACAAACAGACTCAGTTGAGACACCTGTAAAACATCCGGGTGCATAGTCAATTAGAAATCTGCATATTCAGACCTGAAGTTCCTGAGACATATTGAGGCTGGAGATATTTATGTAAATGTCAGCAGGCTGTAGGTGAAGTTACAGTTGGAACGGCGGACTAAATCCTAAAGTGTGTCAAGTAAGAAAAAAAGAGCATTCTAAGAAAAAAATCATCAAAAAGATATACACTTTGAAGGCTGTTGGAGTCGTACCCGGAATATAGTGTCTTTACCATCTGTACTTGCCACCTATTTCCTGAGCCTTATTAACCACTAAAAAGTGACAAGACTTAGCTCCTAAACTTAAATCTTAAAAAGCATCAGTCTCTAGCTTTTTCCCTCTTAGCTTATTTCTCTCTCTCTCTCTCTCTCTCTCTCTCTCTCTCTCTCTCTCTCTGCTTTTTTGATAACTTATTTATATTTCCAAAGTGTTTGAGATAACTTTTTGCAATTTCTCTTCTATAATTAATGGCAGAAAGTTCCAACTAGTTACATCATAAAGAATTCTTTTATCGTTTGCTCATAGAAATACCCTTCCATTCGAAGATCCCATGATTGTAGCCCAATTTTCATCCATGTTATTTTCCTAATGAATTCAAGTGCTTTATCCTCAGAAAGAAGCTCTGGCTTGTGGCGGATGCTGTGGGGTTCAATCTTCAGCAGTCGGCTCTTTAACTTTGAACGTTCCATTTTTCCCTCACTTCATGAGCCTCTGATGCCTACTAACTTGTCCAGTTTTCTTATTACAAATTTTCTGGGCGAGTTCACCTACGTCACGAGGGACATAATCACAAAAACTACTTTTGTTTCTCAACAAAACATACGAAATTTACGCCCTTGAGCAAAGTGCACAAGGGATGCTTCGAGTTACAGTATGGCTTGATTTTAGCAGTAAGTTGAGTTGAAACAAAGAAGCAAAAATAATATTCCACTGCACTGTAGATTGGGATCTTTCTAGATTTTCACTGGAGTGCATTAAAATGAGGAATTATTCTTATTAATGGATTAGAAAGTTAATTGATCTGCATTATACGTAAAAGTGGCCAAAGAAGATGGGGAATAAGGGTAGTCATTCCGTGCCCACTCATACATTTAAGCTCTTCTTACGTAATTTTCCCTTAAACATTAGCACTTAATGCATAGATAATTCATTTTAAAATTGAAAGAGTTATAGGGTTATAATTTTTACAGTTTCTCCTCACTAACCCTTTCTATATTACCTTTAAAGCACTCAGTAAAATACATCCCAAGGATTTGTGCACCTCACAAACGTTATAGAAATTTCTTGGCCAGGGACTAAAATGCTGTTCAACATGAAATTGAGTATAATAAACTCTGGAAGATGTAAGCAAGAAAATTATTCCTACATTACACACTCTCAATTCAAGGATTTAAAAATTCTTTATATGTTTTTGAAAATCTCATAAACATACCTGTTTGTTGTTGTGATGGTGGTGGTGGTTTGAAACAGATCTCAATATGCAGTATAAGCTGGGTTTAAACTCGTGGTATAGCCCAGGTTGGCCTTGAACTCACTATCTTCTTGCCTCAGCAGACCAGCTGCTGGGATCACAGGTATGTACCACCACGTCTGGCTCTCAAAAATTTCTCCAACTCTGATACTGAGCTCTGAATTCTCAACATCTAATCAATCTTGAGTCACTATCAAGGTCATAGTCTCACTGTTTCTCCGCAAGTCGAAGGCACGCTGAAGCTCTGTTCTCAAAGTATAGTCTTGGAGGTACCTGTTCTTGTTTATTCAAAGAGAACATAGCCCACAGATTCTTATTTTTGGTTTTTCTTTAAACAAATAAAAATTATTCTTTTAAAGGCTTTATGAGATTTATGTTAAACTTTTCATCAATCTAGCCTTGTAATGTAATAAATAAATAAGTAAACAAATAAATGACTTATAAAGAATCTTGCAGCCTAGTAAAGTGAAATTATGGCAAGGAAATCTATTCACTCTCGTGCTAGTGAATGGTTATGCACAACCATATTTAATAACTACAGCCTTCAGAGAGGTGCACTGTGAGTCTTCTTTATGTCCGTATTGGGTTGGTTATTGAAGAACTCAGACTCCCATGACTCAAGGGTCCCTCTCCATTTGCAGCATCAGTGATTTCAGTAGTATGTGATCTGAAATTCCTTCCTGCTGTCTCCCACCTTCTGGTCTGGCAGATCCTGTTTCCCACCCTCACAAAACAGCAACAATCCCTTCCTTCACTCACAGCTGCACACCTTTCCGTTCTTAGGTTGGATGCCATTGGCCCCTCCCACCAGCTTCCCGCTCCTCCTGTAGTTGCCTGGTTAGTGGGAATGGGAACATACTACTTTCAGTCCTTCAGAGATGAAATATCCATGGAATTTTTCTACCCTGCTGCTTCCTCAACGTGACCAAGTACCAAGTGAACCATTAGCCATTCTATGATTTTCGACTTGGGTGACCATGCTGGGCACAGTCCCAATTTAGTTTCTTTTTAAATAGATGGTTATAGGCTGCACTGGATCCCTTTCTATTACATTTTCCTACCATAGTTTCATTTTATTGTATCATTAATAATTTATTATCTTTATTTTTATTATCAGATTTTATGAATTATTCTATTTCCATTACTGTTTTTTATTTCTTTTTATAAAAGTTGTAAAATTAATGAGATCATTGACCCTGACTTTGGGGGCCAAGAGGTCTCAGGATTGCCTTTTGTTACTTTGTCACCATGCAGGCCTTTGCTGAGGTCTATCTGGCATCGCCTACACGTGTGATGGAGGACAGTGGGTTACCTCATCTAGTTTTTTTTTTTTTCCTTTTCTCAATAAACATTGCACATTATGTATAAAACTAGCAATCAAACAATAAGTTTATAACATGAGATAGTTTCTTTCTCCGGAGCCAAAATCATTACTCCTACTAAAAATTAAATTATATATGGAAACTTAATACCTTTAAGATATTATTTAATGATATCCAAATAAGGTCAGACCATACACTAGTTTTGTTAATAAAATAGTAATGGTTTAGCTGATGTATATTTTAAAATTATAAACTGAGGAAAAGAGTAAGGAAGAAGATTAATACTTCCTAACAGGACAGAACCAAACTGAGCCAAAATAAGAGTGAGAGAAGATATCGTGAAATCTACTGTTTGAATTTTAAATTAACTTCTTTTTCAATGTAAGTGGAAAAATGCTTTTAGAAGAAGGCTTTGATTAACAACAGTTCTTTCATTTTGCTATTTCTATATCTAAATTCCAGTAAATGCTATGTTCTTTAGGAGAAAATTACTCATATCTATAGCAAAGGCTTAATCATGTAATATTCTTGAGGCCAGAGATCATGGTGAACTCAGTGCAATAGCCTTAGAGCCCAGAATACCATAGGTCCTAAAAAAAGAGTTGCTATACAAATCAACAAATAGGAGATAAATAGTTCTTAGTAATTATTATGTTATATTGATATATACCTGATCAACACAAATATCATATTATAGATGCAATGCTAAGAAAAAGAGATCTTACTTGGGTGATCTTTGCAATTATGCAGCTGTTTACCATGTTAAAATTACTTGGTATTACCCAAGGATGGAGAGCTAGGCCGTCATGCGTCCAAATGGCGAGCTTTGTTGTGTCATACATCTTGCCAGAGAAGACATTGGAACAAATAAATAAATAAATAAATTCTTTCTTAAAAGCTATGGATAATTGGGAAAATAATAAAAATTAATTTTGCTTTCAATTAGATTTTGTCAGATATATTTCTAATTTAATGTGTAGTGTCTCTTTGACTATAAATTGGTGAATTACCAATATCAACTAGCAAATAAAGACATACATCTCATGGGACTCCTAAAGGATATGCTATAGTATAACAGAACAATTTGAATTTTTACAAAGCAGCCACAGATTTACAAAAGTCAGTTTCACAAGTGATCATTATGTCTCCAACACTTCCATACACAAAACCATGTTTTTAAAGTATTTGGTAAAGTCCATTAGATTTTTCCTCAGATGGAAAAACCAGACCTAATTAAAGAAAACATTTAATTAACTAATAATCCTCCCTTATTGGACGTTTTATGCTTTTAGCATATTTCTACTGGGGTATTGACTTCAAATACTTGAAATGCTAAGTACTAAAAATTTAATCAGCAATTTCATCTAGAATGTACTAAAATGACATCCTTTTATCTAATGTTTATATCAGTGATATAAAATATTTGAACATAAACACAAAGAGGATGAAACTTTACTGTGATTCTATCATATGCACTCACTTCTGGGAGAATCTTACTAGTAAAGTGTATTGAAAATTCACACCATTTTTTCAAACAAAAAAAAATCTTGAAGGGAAGCCATTGGCTTAAAGTTCTACAATATCAATCATATCATTATCTTTGTCTCAATTTAGATCTTTTAAAAAAAGTTTTTGCAGATTAGAAACTCACCCACTCAGTCACATATTAATTAAATGAGTGAATCTCTGAAAACAGAAAAAACTATAAGGAAAAATGTTTACATGTACTTTAATTTTTCCTTTCAATGTAAAACGTCATAGTTCACATAAGGAAAAAGAATGGGAATGGTAGAATGGAAGACGGTGTATATCTCCATGATGGTAGCCATGCAGAGATGGCGTGTTTAAGTTACTCCAGCAAAGACTGTAAAGGGAGCTGCTCATAAGATTTCTGGGATAGTAACATCGACATGATGCCACATCATGGGATGGAAATATGGTGGGTGTGTGGAAACAGATCACCATAGAGAGAACCAATTCACCGAATGCAACTAGCCCATTGTTTTCTCACAGGAAGGGAGCTGAGGAAATAAATTCGTCATATTCAGTGTCTTCTCTAAGTCAAACCTATCTACCAGTCAGAAAGCCTGGGATCATGGATGCAATTCATTATTAAGCAAAGCAGAGCCAAGAGTGGTAGAAAAGGCCTCTCAACTCCCAGCCCTGGGGGGACTGGAGCAGGAAGATCATAAGTTTGAGCCCAATATGGGTGAGAACAAATTATTAAGATCCTTTATCTCTAAATCAAAAATCAAAAAATGAGCTGAGAATGTAGCTGAGGGTAAAAATCCAATACCAAAAAAAAAAAAAAAAAAAAAAAAATCTCAATCTTGCCTTTATCTCTACCGAACAGTTTGGGATTTCTTTTAGGTTAAGCGTCTTCTGGTGGTCAATCAGTGAACTGGCCTCAAATTTCTCTAGGGACTACTGTAGTTCCTGTGTTACCAGGATCCCCAGACATTATGACTGCAGACTACGCTGTCATGTATGCCAAGTCACCTTCTACCAAATCTCTTGTCCCCCCCTAACACACGGAGCTGGGGAAAGAAAGCCAAGCATACAGTCTTACATTACGTATGGAATCCATTAGGCAATTCTACTTGGAATGGAAAAATAATAACCCTACTTTTCTTCCAAGTGAAAATTGGCTATTGGGATCCCACACTTTTACAAAGCTATTTTCAGCAAGTTTACATTGTAGCCATTGTAGCATGCACTTGTCTTATCAAATCCCTTTTTATCTACGAAACTAATTTTATACTCTGTTGCTCTGGCTTTACAGTTTTCCTTAGAGCTCTCTGTACATAACCACAGCACACCCCTGAGATTTAATAATAATAACAGCTAACATTTAGACAGGGTCATGCCCTGGACTAAGGATCAAGACACAGTTTATCTCATGGAATCTTCCCAATAGATCTATGAGGTAGGTACTATTATTAGCCCCATTTCAGATCTGAGATACAGAGACTTAGATTGAGTGGGTTTTCCATTATTGTCACAGCAGGAAGTATCAAAGATAAGCTTCAAGCCCGGGAATTCTGGCTCTGCAATCGGAGTGTTTAACTATTGGCCTCTGTGGCTTCTCGGTGTTTTGTATAAAACTATTCCCTACTCCCTCACCCTGTTTCTCCTGAATAGCTGACAGTATAGGCGAGTTGGCTTCTGCTCCCTTTCTCAGATGCATTCTCTGGTTCTTGTTCTTCTCTCTTTGTTTATTACTTTCTCTTTATCAGCTTGTCTGGTTGCAAATGTTGGGTCTCAGAAAATAATATTCCAAAATATGACACACTGGCATGTTGAGTGTTTTAAGCTGAAAGATATTGGAAGGGCTTCTGAATCTTGCTCTCTCTCTCTCTCTCTCTCTCTCTCTCTCTCTCTCTCTCTCTGATCTTCTGTCATTCTAACTCCTGCCTTCCCTGTCTTTGACCTCCTGAAACCACTCATAGAAAATAAAATTCCTTTCCTCAAGTCAGGTAATAGAAATTAGAAACATTACTGTAAACTTCTTCCAGTTTTCTATGATGAAGCTGTCCATAAAAGTATTCTCCAACCTATTTTGCCTAACAGTAGATCCGAGGACTCTCCTTCAAGAGGGGTCCTGCCCTCCTGAAGGGAAGGGATACTGTTCAGAACAGCCCAGAAGAGAAACACACCAGCCTTGCTGGGTTTCCCACTTCAGTCTGTTGCTATCAGATCACACCTTTATCCAGCCACATGTCTACCCACGGCTGTCTGTACTTCATCAAAACCAAGCAGAAAAATAGTCAGCTTTCTCAGAGTTTAAGGCCCTTATTTTTAAAGACTTCCATGTCACATAAAACTTTGATCAAAGAAATGTGATATGATTCTCTTATTAACCTGCCTTGTGTTATACAAGTACCGCTTGTGACTTTTACAATTGGGAGAAAATGTATCATGACTTCTGGACCCCAAACAAACAACACTTCGTTTTTGTCTCTAATTTGAATGTTGTTCAAGCACTGTCCAGATCAACCAAATTATCCACAATTTTCCCAGTTATGCAAATGAGGCAATACGCTATCAAGCCCTCAAATTATGTCCACATTCCTTAATGCAGCAAAACCCACACCTGGCTGAAGTGTAACCTGCGGGCAAGTCCCTGGGAAGCAGTACTTTGTGAAGTGCTTTACTGCTTCTGGTCTGGCAATCACCAGAGAAATAATAAACAATAAAATCTGAAAATTCCGATCCCATTAGTGATATGAAATCAATACCCAAAATATGAGAGTCTTGAAAGTACTAAAAAAAAACCTGTTTTTGATATGGAAAATATCAAACCTTCTTCAATAATAATTAAAGAATTCTGTGTGGAATTTGAGACCTACAGGCAAAATCATATTATTTGAAATTTTAGTACAATAATGTTTTCACCATAATGATGTTTGAAGTAGTGACTAACCAAATTCAGATGTGAGAAAAACGGCTTCAGGAAGACCAAAGCAAAGAAAACGACAAATTTGCGATGTTCTCCAGAGAAGACACTAGAATTTCGCAGTTTCATTTTGATATGTGTTACAACATAAAGCATCTCTGTTTTCCACATCTAAGATAATACGCCCTGAAAGTCCATTTTTTTTCTCTCTCTCCATGACACTGACTAGGGTTATCATTTTTGTTTCTTTTCTCTTGTAATTGTGTTATATTTAGCTTTTATCAAAAACTCAGCATAAAGTAATTATGTTGTTCATATCCTACATTTTATCATATCTAATTGAGACAGATAATCACAGGACTGTGGGGAAACTGGAGTTACTATGAAGCAAGAGACATCAATTTTGCAGTTAGCCTGACATTGATTTAAAATGAATTTCAGGCTGATGAAAGGAGGCGATTCACAGTCCCTAGACTGAAGTCTTCTGGTCCTCCACTGTACAAAAAGCACCCGCGGAACTGCACTGTCCCCAAACTTGCTTCAGCTGTGAGAGACATTTTGCCAGAAAGAGGCATGTTAGGGGGCTACACCTGAAAGAGATGAGCATCAGAGAGACACGTGTCCCTTAAATCTGAAGAGAGTAGGTGAATTTCTCCTGTTCTTAGATGAGTCAAATTAAGACATCTGCATTCTAGTTCTTTCAGGCCTTTTTATCATGTTTTTTCTTTCTCAAAATGTCAAGTTTCTTTTTCTAATATTTGAAGTGGCCTAGAAACTCAAGCTAGTTTTTGTTCAGAACTTTTCACTAGCTTGCCATGCAAAATTTTATGGCTATATAGGATTTATCTACCATATCTATTTAAACTGGATAATTAAAGTGGCTGATTTTAGCCTTATAGCCTAGTGGCACAGGACTGAAATCTCAGGACTCTGGCAGTCTAAGTTAGAGGATCACAAGTTAGATCCCGGCCTGGGCATCTCAATGATTTAGCAAGACCTTGGCTCAAAACCAAATAAGTAAATAAATAAAGGGGAAAAGAAAAGAAAGGGCTGGAGATGTAGCTCAGTGAAGACCCAGTATCACAAAAGAAAAAAGAAAAAGAAAACCTGGATTATCTCTGGAAAACTTTCTGTAGGTAGAATCCAGAAATATGGTCCCAGTTTATCACGAGAGGAAAATGTACCCTACCCAATAGATACATGGAAAACTAATTCTCTGTCCTTTGTTCTATTTCCTGGATTCTAAATTAAAACGAGTACATATAATTTAGAATAAAAATAAATCTAATGTCATTTTCACAACAACTGGTGGAAGTGTAATCCAAAAGATGTTACTTATTTCCATTTACATAGTGAATTGGTATTCTGGTCCTTTCCTTCTTCTTGCAGTTCCACAAAACACTCACCAAGACAACTGGCCTCTGTTCCTGTGGCAAGACAGATGCCCTAAGACTCAGCTATAAGGAATGACCTTCAAAAGGATAGTTCTGGAATTTGCGGGAACAAATCTTTATCCTTTAGAAATGCCCTCACGCTGAGGGTCATGGTATTTGCTTCTCAACAGATTTTTCCAGTTACACACAAATCTCATATTGAAATGAAAAGAGAAGGAAAAAAAAGAGAGAGAGAGATAGCTCACCATAGTTGTCTTATTACACAACAGATTTAAAACAGATCTATTGGCATGAGAGGAAGGTGACAGGCAGGGGGAAACATGGCTGCTTGCCCCACTGGATTTTGACCAAACCCAAGGAGGAGGGTTTCAGAGCCTTTGGGTGTTTTGCATGAGCCATTGTGCCTTGCTTTTGTTATCTCTCCCACATGAATTCCCTCCTACTCCCATTCACCTAACCCTACACACCCTTAGCCACCCACACACATACTCACAAACAAAACATAAACACACAAACATTTAACTCAATCTGCCAGCTTATTTCTTATCTCCCTATGTTGTGGGAAACAACAGTCATTTGTCAGCACGCTGTGGGATCAAAGACAGCAGACTCGGGTTTCAAGGGCCAGAGCCATCTCCTTGTGTCACTCAAAAGATCATGTCCATTTTTTTAAGTGTCCTGAAAAAAAAAAGGTTGTAAGACAACCATCAACATTCCTGTTAGAATTCCAACCTTTTTTTTTTTTGAATAATGTTTGCTTCCTTCAACTAATGCTGGTTGATTTCTAAATTAGGAATAAAAACTCAAACGTTTTATAACATTATTCTTAAAGACCTGATAATAGCTCATTTCAACAGTAAGACTGAAAATAAATCTATACTTCCATACTCAATGCTAATTATTTGGCATTTTCAGACAAATTAAAATAAACACATAAAGGCAATAATGCTTCTGCTTACTACAGAGGTCAAAGCTTAAATGCTTCCCTTCCAATAAAAGCCTCCACTCAATGAGAGGAAAAAAGGAAAAAATAAGTTTTAATACAGTTATTATTTTAAATATGAGAAAAAAATAAAGAACAAGCCAGCATTTGATCATGTCCTCAGTATATAAAAGGATGTTTGCTGTTGAAAATATTACAACAAGGCTGACCTCAATAATACGTTGTGTTTTTGAGCCTGATCTCTCAACCAAGAAGGATTACAAGCTACGTAACTTGGACTCCCATGTCTGCGGAACAGCAAGTACCTCTGTTCCCTTCAGCATGCTTAGCAGCATATTGCTCCCATAATAGGTGATGAGGCATCTTCAAATCAAAAAGATAATTTAAATTATGTTTCCTCATGACTTTCTGGGCAACTGAGTGGCTGGGAAACAGCGCTGAGTAGAGGAAATCACCATGGATACCCCAGCACATCCAAGAAAGCCTCGAATTACTTCTAAGCTTCAGTCTCTTCAAATATGAAATGACAGTACTTTATTATTATTATTGCTATTATTGACTTTCCTTGCTACTTCACAGATGACCTGTGTTAAAATAAATAGCATGATAGCATTAACAGAGGTTCTGTTTATTGAACACTTGTATAATAAATATGAACAAAAAGCTCTACCAGTATTACCTCAATTACCTATTAAGGGAGAATTATCCCAGGCCTGGTGGCACAGATTTGTGAGCTCAGGCCTTCTGGGAGGCTGAGGCAGGAGGATCAGAAGTTGAAGCCCAGCCTGGACAACTTGGAGATTTAGTGAGAACCTATCTCAAAAGCAAAAAAGATAAAAAGAATTGGGGCGCAGCTTAGTGTGAAGTCCCTAGATTCAACATCTAGTACTAATAAAAAAAAAAAGAAAGAAAAGAAAAGAAAACCTATGAAATTGGCAATACTGACAAAAAATTCAAAGTGAAGAGTCAGAAGGCTCTGCGTTACGATTTGGATCCGGAATGGCCCCCAAAAGCCTCATGTATTTGGGTATTGGATATTGCCGAGAAATGGGAGCCGGTTAGAAGAAGGGGACCACCGGTTACTAACTCTGAAGAGGTGGATTGCTGCAGCTAGGCTTCGAAGGGGCAAGACGCAGGGCGGTACCGGAAGGATGCGTGTTGACTCCTCCTCCTTGCTTACTCCGCTTCCTGCTTGCGTTGCCACGAGCCACTTCCTTCCTGTAAGGAAGCCATAGGCTTCCACCGTTGCCAGCTATACCCTGGTAGGCTAAGGGAGACCTTCACACACTGTGAACTACATAGATCTTTCCTCCCTTTAGTTGTGGATGACAAGTATTCTGTCCCAGCAACAAATAAGTGACAAAGACACCCTGAAAATTAAAATGTCATAGACTGCACATGAAAAAGCAATTCATTCCTAAAAATTTAGGATGGTGTCTCACCGCCCCCCCCCCCCCCCCCACACACACTTTATTAACATGTAGGGTGGCATTTTGTACAAGGACCATCAAGGGGACTTATGTGGTCGTTAAATACCCGCAAGGAGAACATTGTGTTTTCCTGGCCTGCTTATTGTCCTTCCGTCACCCCCAAAATTCTTTCTTGAATATATATTTTCATGTATTTGTTATCAAATGATATTGATGTTTAGTGATAATAGTTGCCCTTCAACTAATAAGAAAAAATCCAAAGTCCAGTTTTAAATTGACAGTGTAATACTTGACTAAGGTTAAGTAAAATGTTTGGTGAAACCTTGGAAAAAAGAACTTTGCTCACTCTAAATTAAGGTCCAGCTTTTCACAGACCTTCGCCTTCCCTGGGCTGGCGGAAGGGTCTCCTGGCTTTTATGTGTCTTCTTTGTCCTTGAACGCTGCTCTGTGCCGCCTTCTCATGGTAATGGACATTGCTTACCTAGCTTGGAATATTTTAAGAACTAAAATCTGCGGTGATAAAGGTGATACCCGATTGACTAGGGTCCTTTTCTGACTTTCAAAATCTAGTTAAGGGCATTTAATCTCTTTAATTCAGGAAGAGATGCAAATAGCCCCTTTGACCAAACTGCTATCTAATTAGACCAAGAGCACGAAAAGTCACTCTCTCTTGCTGAAGCCAGCTCTGAGAGACACAAAGGTCTGTCTGTCCGGGCTGACTGTTCCCTTAGGTGGATAATTGAAATGATTCTAGTTTGGCTGCTCAAGCAGTGAAGTGCCACAGTGAGGAGAGTCAGAAGATAAATATAGGGATAGCTTACAAATATTTCTTTTTGCAATCTGGTATTGCATATGGATGCCTGGAATAAGTAATGTAAATTAGTCTTCTCTAATTTACATTTAAACAGGGGCTTAAGAAGGATCAGGGAGCACCACTCTGCCTTGAAAAGCTACAGCCTAAAAAAGAATGACAGAGATTGTCATTAGTATTATCATTACCAAGTTCCAGGAAAAAAAGCCCTTGTTAGAAACGTATCTGTCTCTGCAGGGGATATCCGAGACTGCGGTGTTTGGATAAAATACGAATCAAGGACTAACGTCAAAAAAAACCTAAGTTACATTTTTAAAAGAGGACTTTACACTAAAAGAATAATAAGCTGGATAATTATAAGGAATTTTATATACCTTTTAGTATAATTAATGACATAAAATATCAAACTTTGAAACTTAAAATCCATCTACTTAAAATCTCCTTTCAAATTTGCATATATCATTAAAATGGAAATAAATATAGAATTGCAAGATTAATAAATAAAAACGAAACATGGGTTAGGTATTTGTGTCTATTGTGACTAGCACAAAAGAAAGCAGGAATGGCTTCCCATATTAAGTAGATTTTTGTTAACTGCAGGGCATTTACTAAAACTAATATTAATATTATCTTAGTTAACTTTTCACATATAATAAGTTCTGGAAAAATAAACTCTGTATGGAATCTGGAATGTAATTTATAATGAATTTGTGCTAATGATATCCAATGTGCTTAGCTAAAATGGAAGCTTTATTGAGAATAAATGTTCCTCATTTACTTCAAAAGGAGATACCAAATCTTATATATAATTTGATGGTAATTTGAGAAATAAAATAATGTTAGCTAATATGCAATGATTTACAAATTTTCTAATGGCAATGAAGTACTCACATTGTTTTTTTTTTAATTGTTTACCAGTAAAAAAAAAAAAAGAAGGGGAAGATAGAAACTTTCTTGATAATGTAGATTTACACAAATAAGTATTCAGGAATACCTACTAAACTAAGCAAGAACTTTCTCCAAGTTTATATATATATATATATATATATATATATATATATATATATATATGTGTGTGTGTGTGTGTGTGTGTGTGTGTGTGTGTGTGTGCCCATATATACAATAGATAATCATATACATATTATATTATAATATATGGAAATATTTATAGTGTATGTGTGTGTGTGTGTGTGTGTGTGTAAGGACCAGAAAACAACAGATGGGAATAGAAGGACAGGTGTAGGGCAACAGTCTCTCTCCCCGCTCCCTCCTGCTGCTACTCCCCTTTCCAAAGCTATCCTCCAACAGCCTACTGCAGAACAAGGACCAACCTATACATCCACCTTGACACAGTGTTCTTCAACTAAACTGGTCCTTGGTGTCAAAGCAGGTTAGGGACCACTGTTAAACCACAGAAATGAGAAAGAATAAATTCATGTTGTTTCCACACAGCTACGTTGTTTATCTTCTCTTAGAACTCTGCTTCTTCTGATACCTTTCGCTTCTTTCTAATGCATTCCCAAGTGGTTACCCTCAGTCTTAGAGATTTTACATCCCCAAACACTTTATAATCTGTCCTTTTGATGGCCACCACGCAACACAGCCTTGAAGCTCAGTTTGCCTTCTGACTGGCCTCCTTACTTTCCTCAAACTTGTTTTGTACTCCACAGAGGTGGTGATCTTTCCAAAATGGAACTCAGATGAGCACTCACGCACTCGGTAACTTTCGGGTGCCTACTATGTCATCCTTAGACTCCACACTGTCAAGTGTACATGGACCACTTGGTGTCCACTGAGCACATTGTGCAGGGTGCTTTACGTACCTTCTTTCACTTTGTCTTTCATACCTCTCTGAGGTTGCAACGTAAGTTTTGTCAGCCTTGTAAGCACTGGAGAAAATCAGTGGAAAAACCTGAATAACTTGCACACAGACCATAGCTAATAAGTGGTAAGTCTGTGCTCGAAACCAGAGAGTTGCAGTAGAGCCGACATTCTGAGTTTTTCTGTCTGTTGTTTAAATGATTTCCAGGAAGGAAGAGTCTTGTCTGGTTCTTCTCAACATGGTGCCATTTGTGCTTAGCACTATGTCTTGCATATTAGAACATAATAAACATAGAACGCAAGATGGAAGTGCTAATACTTCCCTCTGCTTTTAACTCTATTCTGACAACTTGATCTTCTCACAAGCTGCCAGTAGCTTTTGAGAATTATACTCTTTCCCTCCACCCTCAAAGACACACTCAACAATGTTCTTTCTCTGACTGTCATCATTTAGATCGGGTTCTACCCTTAGATCAAATGACTTTAATCAAAGAGACAATGGCACAATAACACTTGAATATCAGGGCCGATTCCAAAATGGAAGATAGTACGCAGTGTAAAAAAAGACACTTCAGCCAGCATCCGACACAAAATCTAAGCGGACAAGCAGCTACGCATAACCAGGATATGAAAACTAGCTCATCCAAACTTTAAGCAATGACAATTTTACAGCCAATTACCATAGGCAAAACACATTGCTAAACACATAACCTATCTTATTTTGTCTCCCATTTATGATAGCTTGTAAGACAAGCTATCTCATATGTATCGTGATCCCTATTTTAGAGACCAGAAATCGAGGCTTACATTTTATGGGATTTCTTCAGAATCATATAGCTAGAAAATGACTCGGTGAATGTTAAATTGTCTACCTCCAAACTTTGTGCTCAAAGCTGTTGTCCATCCTGCCTTCTTGCTAAGAAAGCTATGAAAGCTATCGAGCCATCCAAAATCCACTAGATAATTAGCAGCAGCAGCAGCAGCAGCAGCAGCGAGCAAAGGTGAAGGAATGATTCCACCCAATAATTATGCTTGGAGCTTGTGTTGCAAGGCCTGCTTCAGAGGAGGAAGGAAAGAAGATGAAGATACTACGACCAATTACCACAGGCGAAACATGTTGCTCAATGCTTGACTTCTGTTATTTTATCTGTATTTTTACACAAAATACAGCAGGGGTTATCTCTGCTTAATGACAGTGAGAAAGGAAATGTAAATAAACAAGATTATGGGCACACAAACATACACAGTTAAACACATAACAAAGAACTTGCAACTATCCCAATCCTGTATTTATTATGTATTACTCCTCTTGTAGGTTGTATGAGAAACTTTTCCCACGAAGACACCCTAAAATAAATGCATCTATTTATTCAAAAATCATAACTAAAAGAGGTTGTTTTAATTTTTAAGGTTGAAATTATATTAGATCCTTCAAAAAATCCTGAGTTCTAAATTTACTGAAGAGAAATCTTTACAGGAGAAAGTACAAATTGAGTTCCACGTGCTGACACTCTTTATTTTAGAGATTTGGGAATTAAAGATAAAGGAAACTAATTTTGTATAAATCCTGATACATTATCAAAATGGTGCATTAAATTTTTATATTAAATCATTTAACTATTTAGCACATTGTAAAATTAAATGTGACAGTTCTGTTTTAAATGATTACACAGCATAGAATTTGAATATAATTTAATAATAGCATGCATTACCATATGAAGTCAATCTGATCAATTTCATAATACTACATACTGATGATGGAGAATACTATTAAGTTGCTCTTATAGAGTTTCCCATAAGAATTTTTTTTCTTCTGCCATTGAGCAGATGACCGAATGCTTTAATTTATCCTCTAAGCATTATCTCGACACTGTTAGGTTTTGTAATTGTTCTTTAGATTATTTAATGATAAAACATTTTAAGATTTAGTTTATGAAGTATACGGTACACAATTAAACTGTATTTTGTGATTCAAGGGTGCCTTAGCCTGTTACTGTAATTAATCCAGACAAGCACGTAAGAATTAAATTCTGTTCTACTGCTCATTTGTTTTAATTTTGATTTGTTGAGAACATGAGTTCAAAGTAGATTTTTAAAATCTGAAGGACTTAGAAGACATTGTGTATTTGTGGATCAGGTTTTAAATGTTAATACAGGAATATTAAAATAAAAGACTTTTTTTCTAAATTATATTGAGGCTATTGTAGATTTTTAACATTGCATATTTAAGAAAGATATTTTTGTTGACCTCATTCAATTTTTACATGCATTAAGTACCTTCTATGAAATCAGAAGAGCTCTATGTATTAAAAATACATTGATACATTAAAAGACAGAAGAAAAAATATTTGACTGTATTTATGTTCAATTGACACCTCACTCAAAGATGTCTAAATTAATAGACATTTTTGATTTAATATAAAAGTTAATGGGCATTAAAAAAGTAAAACCGGAGGAGTAGATTAACTTGGGACCATATAGCTTATTGCACACACACAGATGCCCTGGTCAAACACTGGTGCAGTTCATTGGCTCAGAGAAGGTTCAAAACCTCTGTACTTGCTTCTCACATTGTATAAATCCCTCTGCCTTCTGGTTTCTCAGTCTCTCTCATGTGCTTGTATTTAATAATTCAGAAGGACCTTTTATAGACAACATTGTGTAGAGGCCCATTCTAAACATCTTAACCTGGACAAATGCATTTGATTTATTTTGATATGTCTTCACAATGTGAATTTATATCACAAAGACCATAGCTTTCCTTTGCTACTGAGAACTTACATATTTAAATTTTGGTTACCATTCAACTTACAGATTCTCTGGGCACCTTTTAGTTAACACTTTAGAAACTTTAGATTCATACCACTTATACTGTTCCAGTGTCTCTACCTACATATCTAGATTCAATGTCTGGCACCACTGTTTATGTGTTGCTCAGGGCAGAAACCAAAGAGCTGTCCTGGGTCACTGCTTTCCTCTTTTCACACCTCTTGTCTCTTGGCTAGCTTCCTGTTACAGTCAGAGGTGTGAAAATCCAGCATGGCCTTACCAAAGTTGTAGCCTCTACATACAGGAAAGATAATTCCTGCTTCTTCCCACATGATGACCTCACAATTCCTCCTTCTCCCTGGTCTTCGTTCTCAGCTCATGGATTTGCATATTATTTCATTAAGAAATAGAAGCACATGACTTTCTACAAATCCTATTTCCACATCTGCCTCCCAGGCCTCATGATTCTCCTAATAGACACTTATTCCAAGCCTCCATCTCAAGAGATCACCTCGATCTCCTAATTTTTCCTCCCTTGGATCATTCCCGTAATAAGCATACTTACTGTTAAAAATAACAATGACTCCTTCCTACGTGCCTCAAGTTACTACGAGTTTTTCAGCACCCTTCATAAAAATATTCCACAAAGACTGCACGATTTCTGTCCCCACTTTCGCTCTTCCAATTTTTCTTCCTTCTCCTATTCTCCCTTCTTTTTCTTCTATTCTTTTCTTTTTCTTGTCTTTTCTTCTTTTCCTGTATTTATTTTTTTGAAATCACACTTGTGTATACACTAGATCAAGTAAAAATTTACTAGGAAGCCGTCTTTCCATATTACCTTCCTAACTGACAAGAAGTTTGAAATCATTTATCTGAATTGTTTCATACTGAAATTCAAGATTTTGATGTTCAAATAAATATGTTGAAATCATAACTCAGAATATGACTGTATTTGGAGATAGGGTCATTTAAAAAATAATTACTTAAGCATAATATGATGAGAAGAAATGCCAATCTGATACATACTTTTATAGAGAGGGGAAAATTTGGATTGCAACAGGCACAGAGAGAAAACCGCTTGGAGACATGGAGCGCTAGTCATTTGCAAGCCAAGAGGCCAGCCTCAGAACAAACCAAGCCTGCTAGCAACTTGGCCATGAATTTTGAGCCTCCAAAATTGTGAAATGATAAAATTATTTTGTGAGCTGTCTTCCCTTGGCACAAATGGTTCCCAGCTTCCAAAGGTTGGATGTACTACCCACATTTCTGTCCCTGGAAGAGAACACACAACACATGGAACTTAAAGGGAGAGAGGCTCTTTTGGCTTACAGCTCCCCAGGGTTCACTTTGTGGTTGCTTGACTCTAAAGCGGGAATAACATAGTAGAAGGCACAGGGCACCTTGGCAGCCAGGAGAAAAAAAGAGAAGGGAGGAGCCAGGGACAAGATCACGCTCTTTTAGGTAGAGCCTATCCTCAGTGAGCCACGTCTTCTAGGTAGGCCCCATCTCCTAACAGTACATTTTGCTACAGACTCTTCGATAAATAGACCAATGGTGCATACAGAGCCACTGTGACCCAATCATCTTCCAAATCATCTTCCTCTGATCGCATGAGAATTTGGAGAGCACTTTAGATTCACACCATAATGTTGGACTTAAATTTTAGTTTTTCTGCCTTAAGGTGTGTTGGGGAATGTAACCCTATTGTATCAATAAGTGGAAAGAGTCTGTGCTGGGTCAAGGCAGCCCTACCAAAGTAATACAATATTCTTATTTTGTACCAAACAATACACTTACATTGTTGCTTTCTGATTTTTCAGATGTAGGCAATATATATATTGATTTTCCTCTAGAAGAGAAGAGAATTTATGCCTTTCCACTACCCCTCCACCCATCCTCACATACATGGGTAGCCATGCCACCCATCCTCACTATATGGTTACTGTATTTTATCGATCTAAGAAGTCATTGATTTTAAGATGCACTCTCATTTTATGTACCACTAAGAAAGAAAAATTTTGTCAATTAAAAAATGACACAAAACTTTCTCATCCCACAGAATTTTGCCTTTCAGCATCCACCAGATATAGATTTTGTCACGTGTTTTATTCAAACTCAATATAAAAAGTTAAGCAAAACATATCTTTTAAGGTATATGCTTTTGTCCAAATCCAGAACCTAAGAGTAAATTATATTTTTTGACTCAAAGTCTTATTAACTAGGTTTTTTTTTACACTGTAATTTTTTTTTGTACCATCACAACTGTTGATGGTAACCTAAGGTGGTGGTCTAAAACTATGCAATTCCAGTATTCAGGGGACGGAGGAAGAAGAATCACAACTTCAAACCAGATTTGGTAACTTAGTGAGACCCTGACCCCCCAAAAAAAAAATTCAAAGGGGGGAATGTAGATACAGCTTTGTGGTAGAATTCTTGCACAATAGGTACAATATGCCCCTGCATTCAATTCCTAGTGCCACAAAATAAAAACAAAGAGGTGCAATTTTTATCAAATACTCTTTAAAACAATAATAGACTTTGATATTGAGGTCATCATTCAGTTCTGCATTATGCCCAGCTAGCTAGATTGTTCCCCTTTCCCCCCAATGCCGGTAAGGAAGAGTACTAAGTATGTCCACTTTGCTACCTCCGTCTCTGCAACATTATTTTTCTCTGTGCATGCAAATAGTCATGTAGCCATGACCAAATCAATTATAAAAGGTTTCTAGCACCCTGTGTATATAAAACTCCCCCATTAATAGGAAAAAATACCCGACACCTGCATTTTAAAAGAAGACTTGTTTGTTTTATCTCTCAGTTACAGAGATTTCAGCTCATAGTTGGAACATACGGCAACAGCCTTAACAGAGCAAAGCTCGTATCATCCAAGAAGCAGAGTACCTGGAAAGAGTGGCAGAAGTGTAGAAGCCAGAGGCCACGTTTGGAGGCCAAGGTCACATGACAAACCACTCAATAACGCACTGAACTAATTTATTATGTGCCTGTCAAGCCTGCTGACAACCAAGGTTGAATGTGATGCTATGACACTGGCATTTCTTGGTGCTCTCACAGGTAGTGACAGTCATACTATGAATTTACGCCTGGCCAATAACATTTTTAAAACAACACTTATAATAAGGTCACTGTTTTTAAGCATACTAATATGCATATGGGAATGAAAAAAACCCCAAATATCATTTTGATTAGAGTAATATTCCATGTTACTTCCTAGAACTATGTAAATGCTAGTCATTGCAGAAGAGGACTTACTGTGACATTAATGAAGTTTCAAGGCCCCTCACTAACATGAGCATCTTCAAAGCCCTTGAGAGGAGACCTACTGGTGGTTCACATAATAAAACATTTTTTAGAAAATATGAAAGTCGTGTGTTTTAGGACCAACTGCTCATCACTCCTTTCTGCGTTGACTTCACATTTATCTCTTGTCCTACTACTATTCATCATTGGTGCTGGAGTTTGAATATTTGTGTCTCTTCCAAAATTTATATTGAAAATCAATAACAAGTCCAACAGTATTCGGGAAAGAAGATGGTAGATGTGATATATCCGTGAGAGTCCAGCTGTGATGAACACATGAGAGACTTGGAAAGGGGCTTAAGAGGCAACTTTACCTCTTTCCATCTCTTTTTCCATGTAATGATTAAAGGTCAGTATTGTGTTTTAGACCTGAAGTGTCTGCCAAAATCCTCATGTATTCAGATAATGTGGATTATCTATAGAAGCATGTGCTGTTAGGAGATGGGTGCCTGGTATGTGTGTGTGTGTAGGGGGGAGGGGTGGATTATGGGTGTGTGGTGGAATTAGGCATTCAGTAGGTGATAGATTACAGGCATGTGGTGGATTAAAGATTACCACAGTGTGATGGAGTAGGGGCTTAACTCTGAAAAGGGCAGAACACTTGAGGGGAAACTCAAAAGGGGAAAACTACTAGGACAGGACTTGGAAGGGTATATGCTACATCCTCCCTTCTTCCAGGACTTGGTTTCTTGTTTGCAGTGCTGTGAAGAGCTGCCTCTACCTCCATCTCTGCCATGTGTTTCCACTGTTGCCAGCCATCCATGATTGGACTGTGACCCTCAGAAACTATAAGCTAAAATAAATTTTTTCTTCCTGAATTTGTACGTGTCTAATATTCTGTCCCAGAAAAGATAAAGCCACTAAGACAGTCAGCTTTTTCATTGCTGGAACAAAATACCCAAAGCCTAGTACTTAAAAAAAAAAAAGAAAAAAGGTGTGCGTTTGGCTTTGGCTTATAGTTTCAGAGGTTTCAGTCCATGATAAGCTAGCTCCAATATGAAAACATCATGGTAAAAGACGTGGATGGCAAAGGAAAGCTTCTCAGCTCATAGCCCATGAGAAGCAGGTATCAGAGAAAGAGTGCCAGAGAGGAAGGAACCAAGGACCAGATATAGCCCTCAAGGGCATGCCTCTGTGACCCACCAGATACACCCAGAAAT
This sequence comes from Ctenodactylus gundi, assembly GCA_004027205.1. Lineage (NCBI taxonomy): Eukaryota > Metazoa > Chordata > Mammalia > Rodentia > Ctenodactylidae > Ctenodactylus > Ctenodactylus gundi. The sequence goes on from PVKB01002556.1 coordinate 233,281, forward strand.
ATAATGATCAAACTTCTAGGTCTCAAGCTAATTACTTTGACAATCAGAATTAACTGTCACATAGAGAAATAGCGCTCATGCTTTCTTGAGTATACAACAACAAAGACACTATCTCTGAAAAGAGAGAAGAGTTCACTGGATAGTGAGTGAACCCGCCCGTAGCACTTTGATCTTGAACTTCTAGCTTCCAAAAATTAGGAGAAGTGAATTTTTTCTTGTAAGTTACACAGTCTCTAATATTTTGTGATAGTGATAATTGACCAAGACAATTTGTGGGCCACAATCATATTTGTAGAAAAAGTTGACATAGTTTGGGTTGGAGAGACAGGCACATGTGATTTGCACTTCCATGTGTTATTACACTCTTTGAGTCAAATGATGTTCACTGCTCACTATGTCAATTCACCATCATGACCTGATGTATGAGCAAGAAGTTATTGCAATATAACCAGGCAATAGGGTGTTGAGCACTAAGAACCTGAAAGAGAAAGAGAATTTAAAAGAATTTGAAATGTATGTGATCTGACATTACCCTGTATAAAACTGTACATGGAAGATTGAGTTCTCATCAAAGCCGACTCGATATAGTCTATTTTTCTGAGAAATACACTCCAGAAAGTAGCACAAATAATGACATCACTAAACACAGCATGCAATTTATAGTATTTTGCTACAGTTAGGACGTCATTGACAAATTGCACGAGAGTCATTCATTCACAAAAAGATTTAACATTACTCTTTGCCTGAGAAAATTTCAAGTGTCTTGAAATCTTCATGCTTACATATGAAAAAAAGCTTATTAGAATTGTTTTCAAGTTAAATAAAAAAACTAAAACTTCACCTGATGCTAGCATCAATGAATTGTCAAGCTGAAGAAATTTTTTTTTTCCAAAATAAAGAATAAATTTTGATCAACTCTGCTAGAGGAAGAACAGAATTATTTTCTTACACTCTGTAGAAATTAATAGGACATACAATATTGCTTTCATAAGAAGATGGGATCACCGTATCTACAAGCTAAAATCATAAGAGAGATCTTTTTTGGAAGTACATAAGACTGCTAATTAATGTTTTATTTTTCTGCATTTTTGTGATGTTTGCTGTATCTTTGTATTTTCTTAATGTTATTTTGTGCTTTTAATTTTCTATGAAATGTTTTATCATTCTAAGTAAATATTTATTCATGCTTAATTTTTGTAACTTCACATTTTCGTTAAAGACATTTTCTGTAATTATATTAGCTCTGCTCCCCACTTGCAGCTACTTTTTCTTCCCAGGACTCTAACCCCTCTGCAGTCTTAGCAGAAAGAGTCCTTTTCGCTCAGACCTCTGCCTTGTAGTTCCGCCAGACGCGGCCACAGTGCTCCTTCTGTACTAGCTTCTGTGTGATGGTCAGGCAGCTCGTATGGGAAGACGTCATTGTCCACACTCCACTTAAGAATTCCTAGGTAAAACACAAGGCTCTTGGTTACATTTAAATTTCAGGAGACAAATTTATTTTTGGTATAAATATATCCTTTAAAATACCTTATAACATCTTAAAATATTTTTAAATCCTTCGCTTTTTTTCTATTACAACTTCTGTCCTGATCAAAGTTCCAGTCTATACCTACTATGTTCCAACTGGCTTCTGTATCTCCAAAGGTGCCCTTCGGGTATCTTGTCATTCTAATGAGGTACACAGATTAATTTGCAGCACAAACAGAACCAGACCACTCCTCTACCTGGGCCCCTCAACAGGACTCCAAGCAGAGGAAACATCAAGCACGGTGGCATGATACTCGGGGTCTGCTTTGCGGTATTCCCACCAACCTTGTCCATCTCGGCCACCACAGCCTTCCATAAATCTCTGCCCACACCTAACTCTTAACACTTTCATGCTAGTTGCCCACAGAACAATGCCACCCCCTCTTTCCCTGACTGTTTTAATACCTTCAAGAACTGATGTCAGACAGACAGCATTCTCCAGAATCCTTCCCTAATATTCTTGAGCTAGGCTCTGTTCATGTGTGTGTACATGCACACACAGGTTTTCTGTATCCCCATATCGCCCTGTGCATGACTGTGTATATTTTATATTACATTAATACTACTTAAATGTTTCCCATGCTAGAATTTACATATGCCAGGAGCAAAGACAAGGCGACATTTCTCTCTGACTCACAGCACATTGCACAAATTGCCTTCCATAAATATTGGCTAAATAAATGCAGCGAAATTATTCAAATTAAATAGTCAGGTATATTAAAGTATATTAGATGAAAACTGCTAACGTGGGGTTATTTATTTGAAGACATATAGTGACTAAAGTTCTAAGAAGGGCAAAGCTACAATATTCAGTGGATTATTTTCAAGGAAAGAGGAAATGATCCATAAACAGGATATAGTCTGGGACGGCAGGTGATTCACAGTCAGTGTGATGATGAGGTCCGGAGAACAGTCCTAAAAGCTGTGGCCAGAAGCGAAACGGGTGTCTCAGAGCCAAGTTACAAACACAGTGTCTGATGGAGCACGAAGTGAAAATTGCTGAGATCCACAATGAAGATGGTGCAGAGAGGTGCACGAGACAGGTGCTAAAATAATCAAGCTTAGTGCAAGTGGACTCGCGAAAGCAGGAGAGTCAGCATTTAGGGCTTGAGAGGTCCAGAGGTGCTGGGTTTCAGCAGAAAAGCAGAGGAAAAGAAGCCAGTGACGGGATGGAATCTGTCCGCCAGAGACAAAGAGCAGGCTCACCCTGCCTACCTCAAGAAGAACACAAACAGGCTAGACATGTGTGAGGTAGAGGCAGAATTATGGTTTGGCTCTGGAGTATCCTCCCAAAGTCTCATGTATTTGAATGTTGTTGATTCTTTATGGAACCTTTTGCTGTTAGGAGATGGGAGCCAGGTCTGGAGGAGTGAATCATTGGCATGTGGTATGTTATAGGTGTGAGATGAGACACAGACGTGGTAGATTACAGATTACAGGTATATGCTGAATTAGGAGGCTAAACTTGGAAGGGGTGGGCCATGGAGGCTGGACCTGGAACGGATGGAGCTCTTGGACAAGCCCCTGAATGATATATGCTGCTTCTCCCTTCCCTTCTGGACTTGACTTCTTGTTTGCAATGCTTTGCGAAGCTGGATTCACCTCTGCCTCCATTACGTTCCTCCACTATCTGTGGCTTCCCATTAAGGGACTGTGACCTTCTGAAACTGGGAGCTAAACTAAGCTTTCCTCCTGTGATCTGTGCATGCTGAGTATTCTGTCATAGTAATAAAAAGGTAACTAAGACAATTAGTGATGGTGTAAAAATATCACCTCATTGAATATATTTTGATTTTTAAAAAATGTGTGTTACTGAGATCCGTATATCACAGTTTTGTGCTTATGTCTCGTAGTATTTCCACAATCTTTCATAGAACAGAATGTGTTTATCTTCATCAAAAATAAATAGGATGGAGCGAGGAAAGCAAAAGAGGAATAAAATGCATATGGAAAAGAAGAATAATAAAGAAATACTAGTAGGACAAGAGAATTACTCTCATTGGGGTTTGGGCAACTTCTTATCTGTAATCTAGCCCATGGTCTATCTCTTCCCTTCTATGAAAAAGATAAGTTAGAAAAAGACAAAATTTCCTAGAGACCAAGTCATAGTTAGAACCTATTTATGGCTTTATTTTTCACTCATTAATTCATAAATATGCTATGCATCAGAATTCACAAGAAAGTTGGCCAATTTTTCATGTATTCTGTATTTCCATCTTCTTTTGCCCCCTTCATCAGCCCATCCTAACCCGTCCCTCACTTGTCCTGTTGAATAACAATGGGATGTATAAATCCCAGGACTTTATGCTTGGAAAACTCCCACATTACAACTGACTAGATGCCATCCTTTTTTGGGAATTTTTATTCCAGTGTACTCAACCACAGGTAGCTAGAAATTTTTAATGACATGCTTGCCCCAAATTCTAAACTCTCTTCATCTGTGATGACAGATAAGGACAAAGTTAATTTGCTGGATTTCCATTAACTTGCACTTTGCCGATAAAGTTTTTTTTAGTTTACAAACAAACAAACAAATTAACGAAATACACCACTGTGACACACAATTTTTCTCTGTTCTTTTTCTTTGTTTTCTACCATTACGGTCAATGAATTAACAAGTATCAATTGAGTAATTTCATCCTGCATCTCAGCACTCGGAGACCTGTTTTTCTTGTTTTGTTTTAAGTCACTGAATATCTTTTATTTTTTACACAACTTTTTTTTTTAATCCTATTACACTGGCCCAAAAGTGGGTAACCTATTTCTATAAAAACGTCCCTGAGTTAAGATAACTTCATGGAAAACTATAATGCAAAACAGGTGTATCAAATGAAAGATGCAGAACAGAAAAAGAAGACTGTAATGTCCCTGGGGAGTCTGAGAACAAGGTCTATGTCGTATTAGATGAAACCTTCAATCAGATGGCTGTTCAGCCTAATTATGGTGTAAGATGTGCACATGTGAAATTAATATTTTCGGTTCTAGTGATTTAAAAACCAGCAATAGGCCACCATTTAAATTCACAGACTTTAATCCCTCTTGTCCCATGAAACAAATAAGTACAATATGATATCGGTGTTCAAATTTCTAAAGAGAGAGAAAGCAGTGGCTGTATTTTTTAAAGAAGAATTATTTATATGTAACTTGACTACAGAAAGGGAAAATTATGCTAATGCCAAACGGGAAGTACAAAGCTTCCATCCTTTTAGTTCCAAACCGAGTAAAAATCCTTACTTTAGGATTAGGATTCAGCACTTTAGGTCTACCAACGACGTCACTGCACACAGACCAATGTCACAGTCTTCAAACATTCTCTGAGCCCTAGGCTGTTCTGAAGTCTGTCACAGCTCTACATGGTCAGAAGCGAAGGTACTAAGTTAAGGATGAGGTTTAGAGTAGCTTGATTAGGGATTAAGCTCTGCTGATAATACCCTGTTTCCCCCTGCTACTTCCTGCCATGGTTGCTGCTAAACATCGTTTGGGGACAAATGTCTCAGAGAAATAAGAAGAATGTCTATCACCTACCAGTCGTCATTCTGCCCTCAAAGAAACCCTGACTCTGGTGTTTAGTGTCACATGGCACAGGCTTCCAGGACTACCTCCTATGGATCAAGCCTCCCTCGTGTTTCAGGAATAGATAGGAGAGCCAATGCATTGTCCAGGAACGCCTGTCTGCTCTGCGCAGCACTTTTGGGTGGAATTGTTCAATTTCATCCTTTCTGCTCTGCCCCTCACTCTCTTAAGGAAGCTACAGGGGTGATCAAAATATTTGGTAAAAGCTTAAATTATATATATATATATTACAGTAGGACATATTGCCGTTAATTTCCCTAAAGTTCTCCCTCTCACAACAAACTTTCCCTTTGTTCTTGTCCCTTTCTGAGGAAAGTCAGCTTTTATAACCGTCCTTATGAAGTATGATTAAAAAATATAATGAATACTGCTACTGAGTGCCATATCAGAAGAAGGAAGCTCGTAAAATCACTAGTTTGTCCTCATCCAGGTAATTCCCTGAATCTAGCACTGTGTCACTTCCGCCTCTTCTCCAAAGACAAAACAACCAGGAATGGTGAACATTCTGATTCAACTCAGAACAGTGAGGCAGTGACGTCAGTTCAACCCAAGATACTCAAGGGAGAACTTCCACAACCACTTGAAAGATGGGCAAGAGCCATGGCACGAGTGTTCTGAGCAAGGGGGAGTATTCTAAGGGGCAGTATGTCTCTTATTGCAATAAATATTTTAAAGTTAAATATTCACACTACTTACTTTTCAATCACATCTCCTTCGTGGTATACTAGAATGACTTCAAATTTGAAAACAAGCCTAGGCTCCATTATTTACTCAGAGTGACCTCTCTAGGGTCACTGGTTGCATATTTTCTTGTCATAATTGTTTTTTTTTTTTTTTGCAACCATGGTGATTATAACTCCAATTTACATGCAGGATTGTGCATATCAAGTGAGAATAAAGGTCTCAATGAGCTGTTATTTGGACTACTATATGAAATGTAATAAAGATTTTTGTTCTTACCACTTGCCCTGTGCATGCTTCACCAATGCTATGGAGGCAGTGTTGGGCTGTTGTCAGAGCACTGATCCCAGTGGCCTTTGTCACCATTGGGACACCTGGCTGCTTCACTCCCTCGATCCTCAATCCATGTATCCAATGAACAATCCCCACTCAGTGTTGTGCTCCAGCTTCGCTGCCAGGCCCACGTTGGAACATTCTAGGCTCTGGCTTCCACTGGGTTTTGCTGATGCATCCTTCTGGCCTCTCAAGACTCTTCCTTCTTAGATCACAATGCAAATGTCACCTCCTCTTCTTTTCAAATACCAAAATCTATAATGATCACATCCATTTGGCTGTACAAGGTGACCTCCCTAAGGATCTTCATTCTCTCTTGTATCTCTTTTGCCCAAGAAAGGGTCCGGCTAATATCTGATGTGTCATGAATACACTATTTGTTGCATGAAAGTGCGAGTGATTAAATTATTGTTACCCTGCTAAGCCACTTTTAAACATCTTTGGTCTGTATTTGCCATTCGTATAAGGCAGTGCAGACTGAAAGTTATTGGAGAAAATTAAATGAAGTGTGCATTGTATGATGACCTCTTAACAACTGCTCAACACACATTAACTCTTTCTGTTAATTTAAAAAAACAGTGACCTCAATGTTATTCAAGCTCACAATGCCTTCACAACCATTTTTTCAAAAGTTAATTTTTTATTAGTGATGTATTTGCAATACACAACAGTTACATTAAACTTGAGGCACTGATGTACATACATATGGAATCACTATCAATATCACTTTCTCTTCCTCTTTGTCACCGTCCCATCCCCTCACACATGCCTTCCTCTTCCCACACACCCCATCTCCCCACTTCTTACCATCTCTCTACTGTGATCTTTTATAATCTTAAACTTTATTAAGCATGATCATCTCACGGTGCATCCATTTTCCTAGAAATGCCACAAATTTATCTCACTTTGCCTCCCAGTATCCCTTTTAGTGTAGACATACCAGTTTACTTACATATAATAATTAGCTGAGCATGGTGGTACATGTATGTAATCCCAGCATTCAGGAGGCTGAGGCAAGACTATTGCCATGAATCATGAATTTTAATTTAGGACCAGCCTGGAACACAGAATGAGTTTTGAATCAGCTTGGACTACAGAGTGAGACCCTGTCTCAAAAAAAATCAGATATTTTCACATTAACATAGTTTCTTCATTTATAAAATGAAGAAATTACTCACATGTATGTGATATGTTTGATATTAAATGAGTTATCTATGGAAAGTGCTCAAAATACACCTAGACAACATTCAACGAATGCTAAAAAAGGTATTTTCAAAACTACACATTCCCTTCTAGAGACAATGGCAAAGACAATTTAAATCAAATGATTATTTCATTTCCCTGAGGCAGTAACAAAGGTGGAAAAAGGCAGGTTGTGTACAGATTTGGCCAGCAAGCCTCGCTGACATACACAGATTAAACAAAATTTTGTAATTCTTATTAGGCAGCAATTAGCATAATATGATGTTACTATTTCCTGATGAGATGAAAACACAGTTCCACTGAAAACCATGATGAGATTATATCCCCCAGAATGTGGGAGCAAATTATTTTCACTAACAAAATTTGAGTATCAAATAGTTAATTTAAATTCATGCTGTTCAAACTGATCAGAGGTAACAAATTTTTTAATGTACTTTTGGTCGAACAGACAATAAAGCTTGTTGTATAAAATACTTGTCAGTTGGAAATATGGTAATATGTAATCCAGCAAGTCTCTGGTTTGTCTTTAGATTTTTCTACTGTATTCATTTATTTGTATGTTCCTGGGAATTGAGTCCATGCATCTACATCAACCACAGGCCTCTGAGACCTCTGAGATGTGTCCTTAACCCTATCTTTTACTTCCCACTAAGTATCTTAGAAGATCCTTGAATAAAGATTTATTTTAATCCTGAACTAGTAAGACTTTTTTTATATGATTTTACTACAAATTCAGAATTTTGAACTGGCTATAAACTCTATGCATCTGTTTATAAAACTCAAAAGATTTTTTTTATCCATGTTAGTACCAAACTAAAAATAGCAAATGGTCCCATATTTATATCTCAGTAGTCAGAATACAAATAAACATTCTTGGTGAAAACACATCAGTGCTTCCAATTAAGGCAATATAATTGCATGCTTTGAAGTGGAACAATGGAAAAATCTGGCAATTCATTGTATTAATATGAGACACAGACTTTAGAGACGTATAAAAATAACATTTAATTTTTGTGAGGCATCTGCGTCTATATACTTTTTGCATAACATTTATGTATTGTGTGTAAACATGCACATTAGATAGATAAATATGTTGCTGGATTGATAAACATATGTGGAAGAGCTACATGAACTCTGGTACAAGTGACTAGTTCACTTTGCTAAGCCAGTACTTGCACTACTGCAGCACGTTCTGCTGTCTTCTATGAGTTCGTTGCTTTCAGGAGATTGCACAAAAGCACCTCACGTTAATACTCAGTCAATCTATTTACGAAAGGGCAGATCGCAGATGACCGGGTGTACGGACAGGAGACCATGCTGTAAATAAACCGGAAATGGTGTAAAATTTGAGACCAGCTCTTGTTATCCTGTTTGTGTACAAAGCGTTTATTTATTTATAAAGTGGAGTATGATAGACTATCATTGAGGGGGAAAAATAAAACAGGTCAACTCTTCGTTGTTTGCAAACAACTACTTAGAGCACACTATTGTTTCCAAACCTCGTTATGAGATTACGTAAGACTTTTATTTAGTGATGGGTTTCCAAGGGTCATTAGTCCCTTTCTTTGCTCTCTAAAATAACCTTAACAAAACTAAGCATTATTTATGAATTTTTATGTAAAGCATCATGAAGAATGGGCATCTGACTCTACCTAATACAGTTTTTGGTTTTATAAAATGTAAGAATTTTTACTTAGGTTCATTGAACAAGAGAAATTTAGACATGGAGAAGAAAATATAGAAAAAGAACATTTAAGGTTATCCATTAGGGGGATTAGTAATTAATGTTTCTAAGTGATGGGTATAAGTGGAGTTTGTGTTCATAGGCCTTTAGAAACTCCTCAGAAAACTACATTGTAGGCCCATAGACACATAATAGATATAAAAATATCCCATGAGCACATGTTGGTATATACCAAGGAATCTAGTGAGGAAGTGGGTAGACTTAGAATGAGAGTAAAGAACCGATGATAATTGTCTCACAATTACAATTACGATTGTTTTGTTTTAATTTCAATCTTCCAACCCTGTCACACTCATAACAAGTTTTTTGCACTTCCTTTTCTGAGTTCTCTTCAACTTTTAAAATCTCTTCAGTTATTCTGTGCTGTACAACATTAATTGTGTGCAATAGAATTGAAATCCTTAAAATACAAACTGGTTACAATACTCTAGGTTGGAACAAAGTTCAGTAATATAAAATGTTGTGTTATGAAGTCAATATATTCACAATTGACATTGTATCCCTGTAAAAAAGTCAATGTGGTTGACACATTCTTCAGCAAAATGTATTTCACTGAATACAAAGATGTAGTTTAATAGTCCTAAGTATTGTACTGATGTGCAATTTTGAAACTCTAAGTATTGTACTGATGTGCAATTTTGAAACTCCTTCTGGTACTCACGATTACCATTTCCAGTCTGATAGATCTGAGTACACAATTAGAGTCCCTCAACACAAGTGACACGCACAGGGATCGTTCCAGTCCAATGGCCACTGTGGACCTCTTATTTTCAGTAAGATGACAACTGAAGACTTTGGGCTTACTTGTCCCTTTCATTCACATGTAACGTCACAGCATAAATCTCTCAATAAAATCTCAGACACAGTTCTAAAAGTGCAATAGAAAAGTCAGGTATAGTGGCACAGGCTCATCATCCCAGTACTGTAGAAAACAGTGGCAGGATGTTCACAAAGTCAAACCTAAGCTAGGAAATTTTGTGAGACCTTGTATCCTAAACAAAACAAAACAAAAAATTTGGTACAATATCGCAGTGAAAAAGCCCTGGGTTCAATCCCTCTTACCCCTTGCCCCAAAAAAGAAAAAAAAAAAATAGGATCAAAGATGTAATTCATCAGTGATTAGAATGAATCATCAAAGAAATGACATTAGGTGTAGTATATCACCATCAATTGAAACTCAAAACAAAATTTTAGAAAGTAAATGGATGACTGTGGCTGAGCTACACAGTTCTATTATGACTGTTCCTAGTGTTCTCTTCTGGACTGAATTTTGATGTGTTTTTAATACAGGTAGTTTGACTCCTCGCTTTACACAGCTTAGAAAGATAATGACCACAGTGTTTTGTTTTAACTTTCTAGCTGGTAACTTGTTTAATGTTTTATGTAGCTGAAAATGATAATAAATGAAGATCATTTAGTAGTACTTCCTTATGAATAAAAAGTAAGAAATTAAAGTTTGTAGAAAAAAAGAAGAACAAAAAATGTACATAGGAAATCTGGGAGAAGCCACTGTCTGTCAAATGTTATTATCATAAAGTTCAGTATTTATCATTGTGCTATGATTCTGCTTCACAACTTTTTAAAAAAGTTAAAATCTTTGTGCTTTAAGCTTTGTAACATTAGGAAATCATTCTCCTAGTTTGTATAAATTCTGAGAGATAACTGAAGTGCTTTGTCAAGACTTGATCAGGTATTCAGAAGCTTTGGTACCCCTCTCTGGTTGAAGCCATTGCAAATACTGAAATGGAATTAAAGGAGAGAAAAAATAATAACACATTACTTTTAATTCATGTGTGTCTTAGAGCTTGAGGGCAATGAGAGCATGGACAAAAGACCCCTAAGAATAACATGCTTGAAATACACTCCAAAGAAGAAGAAAGTAAACAATGAACCTCAAATAGTTCAAGGCAATGCCCACTGACAGTGTGTAGGACCAAAAATGAAAGTCTAAAGAGAAACTGAAAAAGCTTTGAGAGTGGCCTATAGGATGGTGAATACAAGAAGGCGAAGAATTTCTAGTTAAAGCCTTTCAAGATCCAACAGATTATACTTTTTGATGGCCAATAGTATCACTTTGACCTTGACTGCTACCGAAGGAAATAGTGGGGCATTCAAATGTGGCCACGCATTTGCTCCACGTCAGTCAGACATGGAGAATAATGATAGCCCAAGAATAGAGGTCCTTTTGCTGTATTCTTTGTTCTCTGTGGGAAGAAAATCGGAGAGAGATTTTCTATTATACCCTGAATAGCATTCTTTCTGGCAGCTCATAATAGTGGGGAAAGGGAAGGAAGATTATTAAACCAGGGGAAAATTTTATCTACGAAAATACATATTTTTCAGTATGCTTTATGTCAGTGAAGTCACAGATAATATCTTATCTACATTAACTCATTGAATTCAAAAATCATTCAGATGTTGTCTGTTTTGTAGACATAAAACAAATATGAGGAATAGTGGTGCATTCGTCCATGACCTCTTAGCGACTGAGTGTTCTATCTAGCAAGAAGTGTAGCTAAATCCATTGAGTCCAAAGCCCAAGTATTAAACACTATGCTTTTGTACCAATTATTAAATTTCAAGACTTGTGGAATCGTCTCTAATATATCTGATCATTTGACATATCAATCTTAGAGAGATATTATTCAGCATCTCCTAAGTTTCATTGTATTGCTGTAGGGAAATAGCTCAACTCTAGATTTTTGTTAAGAGTCCATGTATAGAAAGCACACAGAGACCCTGAAGGCTTCATCCAGCCCATGTACTAACTACATTTTGAAAGCCTTGAGACAAGACTCTTCTGTCGTAGGATGGCAGAGACCCTGACTGTGTCTACCAAGCAAAAAAAAAAAAAAAAAAAAAATTGAGCTACGGCAACTCATCCAGCATCTGCATTCATTGAGCCCTAGGAATGACCGAAACGCTCTTCACTGTCACGTGAGCAGCATCGTGTGGATATGATTTCAGGAGAGGACTTTCTCTTCTACTGAGAGGTAATTTTTTTTCTGATTGTCCAATGCCGGTTAACCCAAACCAACTGGAGGTCTGCACCTACATGGATCTAAGGAAAGGAAACGTTTCGTGTCCTCTCCTTCGGTGCAGTATTTTAAGTGAGATAAAATCTTTCTCAAAGTGGAGAAAGTAGAGATCTCTCCTCTTAAATCATATAACTTTTCTCTAAGTAAAAAATTAATATCTTATGAAACATCTTGCTGCTTAATAATATCAGTGAGTGATGGGATATTGGTATCCTAGACACCCAGCTTTCAAAAATGAAATGATATACATATTCTGCCAAGCTCCAACTACTCAGAAGAGGAAGCTGCTTCAGTGCAGCCCTGGGAGGAAGCGTCCATCACAGAGACCCCGCATCCTCCATGCTGGACTGGTGCCCGGGGCTTAATGAGAGGCTACGACAGCTTTGTCTTCACAGCTGGTCCTGGAATGTCTCAACAAGTCAGTTCTGACAGGCTAGAAGTCACTCACAATGAACAGGATACGAGAAAAGTCATCCTCTAAAGCGTGTTTCTCCATTGTTGAATTACGTGAATGTACCTTTGAAAATATTTAACAAATTTAGACATAATCGATTTTTGTCACTTTTAACTAATACTTCTAACAAACTAGTGAAAGTAGCGCAACATGTCATTGTTTCCTAATTCTTGTTCCTTTCAAAATGGTGAGTCTCACATTCCCGCTGTATCATAAGTTATACCACATATAAAAGTAACAGTGTAACCGTGTGCAACAGGTAGAGTCTCAGCCTATTCTCAGCACAGCCAACCATGGGAAGCACAGTTGATCTTTGTAGACAAACTGGGACTCTGGGAAGTTAAGGGACTGCCTATCTTCCATTGCTTGACACTAGCAGAGTCATGAATTGATTTCTCCATTTCAGTAAGAATCTATTTTTTCCATAGAGATGAAGAACTAGCCATGAAATTAAAGATTGAATAAATTAATGTTAATATTTTAATCCAAAGTAACAGTAGCATCTTTTCAAGTTATATGCCTTGGTGTAAATGGGTGAAAATTCAGTTTTCTTACAGGTTCTCTCTCTCCATCACACTCTCACTCTCTACTCACTGTCTGTCTCTCTTTCTCTCTCAACTTTCATAACTCCATATCTATCAAAAAAGTAGTTGATGCCATTGGCAGAAAAATTTGAAAGTCTGGAGTAAACTCCTGGTCAAGTCCTGCCCGCACCATTACTGCTAGATCCACCACCCATCCTCAGTATCTACAGTTCTGTGTGCTTCCTACTAGCAAGTGTGTCCTTGAGTTGGAGCTGCATAAACTCTTGTTTGAAGCTATTATGTTATTAAGTGAAGTTGGGAGGGTATCACATTAAATCATTACAAGACATTAATATTCTTCTACAATACGTTTAAGCAATTATCCAGAAGCACACAGCAGGGCCTTGAAGAACCAGATCACCCAGAATCAGAACAGGTAAGTCTGATATTTCAAGACAGAGGAGAGTAAGGTGGGGAATGCTCACATGCTGGGTACCCCTAAACTATTCGTCTGGATTCTCAACGAATTCTCATAAAAATGGCCATTGAATGCAGTCAGACACATAACATTAGAGCCCTGTCATCCAAAAGATACGTTGACATTCCATGGCTTACATAGCAACCTGTCCTCAGCAGAGTCTTGTCTCCCCACCACAACACCACAGGTTCCGATCTCGGGGATTATTTCTAACAGTGCCTACAATCTATGAATCTTTATGGTATATTTTTCACTCTCGTTTCCTTCTGAATCTCTTTCTGCTTCTTCCCTTTATAACAGTCAGAGGTCAAAAGAGGTAAAAGTGGCGGCAAAGGATAGATTTTTCACTTATAAACAATAATTGCATATTTGTGGGTAAACAGTCACCTACCTATCAAAGGCTTATCCAGGACGAGTGCCAGGTGTAATAGAGCAGCTCCTAATGCAACAGCTCCAGGAATCACCAACACCCAGGAGGAGCCGCTCTGGAAACTCCTCCTCATTCCCTCTACCTTTAAGAGGATGAGAAAAATAGAAGGTAGCTGTTTGAGAAATACATACTTTAAAATGGATTTTAATAAGAAATTCAAGTTGGGAGGTCAAATTTCTCAATCTAGTCTCCTCCAAGTTCATCCATGCTTTCTATACATCTGCATTCCACTGTCAAAATATTGCTCTGAGAACCCTCCCGAGGCCATGGAATCTACTGTGCTCACTCCTGACTGATCAAACCAGGACACATCACATTTTTAAAATGTCGTGGTATTAGTTTTTCACCAAAATATAAGCATTTGGTATAGTTTTGTCCTTGAAAGACTGCTACCTCTAAATTGGTTACTATCTTTATTACCTAGAGTTCTGATCATATAAAGATCTAGTAAAGTACTGAGAATCCAAAAAGTAGGAAAGAAAAAGGGTTAAAACAGGTCCCAAAGGAGAACATTTATCTAGAATAAGAACTAATAAAGCTTATTCTGAGTTTCCATTCATAAACATAACAGGAAATAAGCCAAAGAGATGCAATTTTTAGCCTACAAATTTAGAGTTACATAAAATAAAATTGTGCCTGAAACTACAAATTGATGATTAGCTCCAGGCATGTAATTTGTCTCTGTGTGTCAAGGAGAGTATAAAGAGTAAGCACACATCCCCAGGGGAAGTAACCCTAACTCTTAAGGGTGACTCATGTACAATACAACACCACCACCACCGACAAAAAGTTCATCAGATCACTTTTCCTAATATTGGGCAATCAGAAATAATCTAAGAGTTCACAATAAAAAAAAAAAAAACTATTGAAACGGCATTAAAGCGACTGTACTGTAGCATCCTCAAGGGTAAAAAAATGAAGAATGAAAATGATCTCAGGGATGAAGTAAATACTATGTAAGTCACTTTGAAAAATAGAGAAGCTTGTTATCCTGTTTTTAGTCTATTTACAGAAAAAACGAATCATCTGCAAATAAACACCATCCTCTGCGCAAAATCCATGGAAATCGAGAGATTTCTCCATGAAAGTAACAAATATATTAGGAAAATAAAGCATCCAAGATGATAAAGAAAGGTGAACCACGGGAAAAAAGATGTAGAGCAGTAAAAGGGAAATCAGAACTTTGTAAAGGAACATTTCAAGTAAGGAAAGGGCTTCTTTTCACAAAGAGAGCCCTTCCGAAACAAATATTTGCCAGTGGCGAGGAAATGCCTTGGCAAGCTGACTTGGAGTCAGGACTGAGCCGTGGACAAGGAAGAGAGAAGGCGACGCGAAGAGGCGAAAGAGCCACACAGCTCCGCCGCGAATGAATCTTTCAGTAAGAAGAAACGAGGACAACCCACCCACAAAATGAAAGAGGAGAGAAAGCATCAACACGCGCAGGTCTATAAAACATTCTTGAGGTGACCTTAGAGTATTTCCAATCTGCAGTGACTTTTCATCTGAAAAAAGTCCTATTGTTTTCCAGCCTTTCCGTAGACTTTGGAAAGGAACGGTGACCTGGGGTAGTGTTGTCTTTGGAGATTGTGAGAATGCAGTTCCCCTGCCATCATTCTTCTCATCCCTTCCAATTAGAGCCAGTCACAGGCCGTTCCGTGTGGCCTTTGCAGCTCGGTGACTACTAAATAATCGGAGTTGAGATGTCAAATATTTCCCTAACGAGCTCAAGGTCCAAAGTAAACGCTGAACCGAATTTCACGATAGTGAAGTATTTTCAGTGTGTCTGCGTCCGAGATGAGTTAGAGCCGCTATGCCTCCCCAGACATGTGTGTGGTTGTTTAAGGAAGAAAGCACGCAAGAAAAATGGGCATAAAGGAGAAAGGAATCTCCTTTATGTAATAGATTAAGAGGATTATCGCTTTGAAGTAGTCATTTCCATCACTCAGGAGTTTGAATTACTGATTCTGAGCCTTTCTGATGCTATTCATATCTAGCTAAATGTAGTAACCTGAAGAAAGGATTCTTTGGTGAAGAAAACAGTTCCATAAGCCTCCTCTGAAATGACTAGCACGTCGGTGTCAGTAGAGGCTTTGCTTTGACAAGGGGGTATCTGGCGCCTTGGAGCACAGATAAACACAGGTGTTACTTGTGAATACAGCCAAGCATCAGCCCCCAAGTTGGAATCCTCCAGGTTGCTGCCTGTTCTCTCACGCCAAGGTGAAGGTGAACCCAAAAGTACTTGTCTCTGTCTGTAGTGCCCTTCTGTTCTAAGTACTTAAACCTGAACAAAGGTACTGATAGTGCTTGTGCTCCCTTTAGAACAATAATAATAATTAATAACATGGTGATTAAGTTTCTGTCATTTCCAAAGAAGGGTTAGTGTCTCACTCTTGGTGAAGCTTCCTGTGTTTTCCTGGTAATACGGAAAATCAAATTTCTGCTCGTTGATGTGGTCTGCAAATCATAATGCCATTGTAACAAGAATGTGGGCATTTAAACTAGTACATTATAAGACAAAACCCTACCTTTGTGCCTCTTGATTGAAGCAATCGTTGGAAGCAACCTGCAATACCACGAACATAGCTATTTGAATTATGTTTTGCTACACACACGCTTTCCAATCCTTTGAAACAGTTTTTGGCTTGGGAGCAGAGTTTGCTTCACTGTTTGGAGTGTGGACACGTTTGTGCTTGTCCCTTCTATTGCTTTGGGGATTTTCCCAACGTAAATCCTTTTGGAACTCAACTCTGTAGCTTTGTACAGATGTACTCTAACTGACTCTTTGTTTATAATCCTGTATCCATTTTTTTTCAAAGTGGGTGTAGACAGATTAGACACACTTCTAAAGGCCCTATTGTGCATTGTGAGTACTGTGTGCTTAATTGCAAAAGAAAAAGAAAAAAAAAAAAAAGACCAACAACCCAGCTGCTTAATTTATGGATATTAGCAACAGGGCCAGCAATTTCAACACGGAACGTGGAACTCTCATCATTCATAAAGTTGGCAAGAATTTCTTCTGAATTTCAGACTGAACAACAATCTCTTTGTTTTTCTCCAATTACTTTTTTCAAACAAGTAAACTGAGTGCTCCAGGAAGGTACTTGCTTCCTTAAGTGACGTCCCCTATCCCACCAATGAACAGGTGCAGCAGAGGGAGTGGCATTTAAGTCACTAGAAAACTGCCCCAAATTCCAGTAGTTTGCCTTAACTTACTCTAAATGCTCTCTTCTACCAAAGGACAATGCTGAGCCTTTGTGACCATATCGTCCTTTAGCCTTTCTCTCTTTGTAAATCCATCTATGCTAGCTGTAATTTTCTTCCAGAATCAGCTGGTCTGGAAATAAACACATTTCTTCTCTAATGCATGACCTCATATAATTTTGACTCATTTCCTTCTTTCCTTGGCCCTCTGCCACTAATATCCCAGAGACTCCTCAGTGCCCTCCAACTAAAACAGAAATTGTGTGTCGGGGATCGTGTGGGCAAAGCCTATGGCAGCAACTTTATTCTTGGCCTTCTCTTATATTTCTAGCACTTTCCTTTAGGATTTTTCCTTTGGCAACTACTTGTACCCTATTTCTACCTCTGTGCCCTATAGTCTTTTCAGAACCTCATGGCAAATTAGCAACGCTTTCTTATGCACTCGTCTTCTGAGTCCTAAGACTTGGCACCAGCCCTGAGATAAGACTTCATGAAATAAGAAGGAATCATAATCTCGAGAATTCAATCGCCTAGGGTAGAATTCTAAAAGGATTTGTTTTAATTGTGAAATTATTTTCAGAGGCTAATAGCCTCAAAGTGAGGTTTAGATGTATTGCAAACAGATAATCTTTAGCTTGAAATAATGTAAGTCATGAGAAATACCTACTCAGCAATAAGTAACAGGAGTCAGAAAACAAACGCACGTGAAAAATGATGATTTTAAAATAAAAATGTCAGCGCACGAGGCTTCATTAAGCAGAGGCATTCCATCCTAAATTATTCCACCAGAGCTCCTAAAATTCCCAAGTGCAATAGATTTTTGGTTACTAATAACTGAGTCTGGATTCCTGCCCACAAATTAAAGGTAACATGCCCCCATATCCTATTACTAATTCTTTTAACAAGGCTTCCTCCGAGTATTTTTCACTTTTTAACCTTTTGGTTACTGATAATACATTCACCAAAGTCACTTCAAGTCTATTTCTCTCCAAGTGTTTTGGAAGCAGCTGTTTCACGGGATGTCCTGGTTTCTGATGACCACTTGTTTTAATAAAATGCCAATTTTGAGCAGTCCCACTTGGATTTGTGGGGAGAGGACACCATATGTCCATATACATCAAGATGCAGATGAACCGACAACTGAGTGGATATCCAGAAGCCTGCTTGGGGAATTTCCATCCACACAATCAGCTAAACCGGAACCTAAAATAAAGGCAAATCAGTGGCACGAGGTCCTCCCCTCCTCCTGGCAGAGGCCTAGAACTCTGTGAGCAGCAATCTCTCTTTATACTCTCTCCTCTCTTGTAGATCCAGACCTACATACTGCTAACCTTACAAAGTAGGCAAACAAGAGACTGACAACAACACTAACACACCAGAACACTTATGACACATCCAAGCCCAGCCTGAGTAGTTTAGTGTCTGAGATCCTGTGCTGTCATGAAAGCTAATCTAACAACTGAGATGCTATTTAGCCCAGCTGGTTAGTAAGTATAACAGAAGCACAGGGAAAGATGGCACAAAATTATTTATTTATGATTGTTTTCATGGAAGTTTCTGCTTAATATGCATAGGTCACGATAGTCTACAGTTAACCGAAACCATGAAAAATACAATACAGGTAAGAGGGGATGATGTATTGACCTTCGCACATGTGTACAAGGGGTGATTGAATGTTTACAATTTTAAAAATGTATTACAGTCAAATTCACCTGTCGGGAGTGTCTTTAAGAGGTCTAATAAAAAGTTTAGAGAATGCTGCTGCCAAGCATCACCCAGCAGAAGGACAGGTTCACAAAGACGTGACAGTGTGTCCTCATCCACCTAGTCCCTGCATGTGGCACCAGGTGACATCTGACCTATCCCCAAACACAAAATGACCATAAAAGGCAAACCTTTTAATCAATTTCGTGACATTCAGTCAGCCATGAAAACACAAACATTCATCACCGTAAGTATAAAGATACTCTTACTACTGAAAGAAGATTTTGGGATCTGCTTCAGAAAATTGAAAGAATGACGGGATAAATGCATTCAAAGTAATAGAGAAATATTGTAAGAAGGATTTAATGATAATGTGCCTTTTAATGTAATAAATTGTTTTAATTTAAACATTTTCTGTATTCTTTTGGCATATCTCTTATTTTGTATTGATGTCTTGATCTGACCATACACAAAGCTCCACAGATAAATACTTCCCTAGCCATAATTTTATTTTTAGAAGCAAAGCAAGATATAGCTTTTCAGGTAATTTATTAGTTTCCTCACACACTAGATGAGGTAATAATGACAACTGACTCACATTCTTCTATAGTGATGTGAAGATCAAATGCTTTCATAGAACAGGAAGCAGAAAACTGTCAGAATATATAGGACTGTGACTTATCCCTGCCCTCGAAAAAAGAAATCTGAGTGTTGAAACACCAGTTTAGCTGTCCATGTGGTTTAAGCTTGAAACATACAGTCGCATATTATAGATGCAAGTTTTTATTAGACCTTAAAGAGAAACTGAAAGGAAGCCTCCTCTGGTTGGAGCATTTCATTTTACTGTTATTTGCAAATCTTCACTGAACTCAAGTCATTTCCTCTCTGTTTGTTAGGAGCTCTCTACAAGAACGTGATTAAGCATGTAAACTTTCATAAATGGAGTTTAGAGTCTAGTATGAGGAGCTGGGTATTAAGCAGATAATCAGGCTAATAATTTTATAATTGAAATCATGTCAAAGCGTTATGATGGAAGAATACGCTTTGAAAGTGCAAAACAGGGCTTAAAATAAATTTAAGAATTTTTTGAAGTTTTCCAGGAATGACACTGAGAGAAGACCTAAAAGAGGAATGCGAGTTTTCCAGAGAAACTCAGGCCGGATGACTGGAGACAGAAGAGGCCTCTGAACACATGGAAAACAATGGAGCCGGTGAAATTAGGAATGCAGGAAAAGGAAAAGTCACGCAGGAACCTTAATGTTAGGGCTGTGGAACAATTAAAATAAATATTTAGCAGAGGCAGAACAAATCTACAATCACACATTCAAATTTAATTTCTTTTTATCAAGTAAAAAAAAAATACATAACTATGTTCAAGCAATCTTTCAATACCAGCCTCTTGGGATCCGGATCAGTGATTTTTACCGCTAGCCCTGTAAGTTTCCAACTTCTGCAGAGCTCTCTAAGGCCGATACTGAAATGGGTGAACTGAGGGAAAGAGCCGGGAGATTCCCGGCCAGTCGTGTTGCTTCGTGTCCCACCACAAACTACCCTGCCCCTGCCAGCAAGTGTGAGCAGGGACATTCTCGTTTTGCACATTGGGTTTTCCACACAAAGATCATTGGGGGAGAGAATTTCAAAGGCAGGAAGGGAAGGGGAGTGAGACAAGGACAGAGAGAAGGAAAGACAGAGAGCCGCAAATCCATGAGCAATGAGCTTGCTGATGTATGGCCTTCAACCGTGTTTTCTTCTTTTTTTTGCCTAGAAGAGCGTGGGCTTTGTTTTCTGAGAATTTATCATTATTTTCACTGCTGAAAGCTTGCCTGCGGATCATCACACTATATCAGATCATTTGTCTTACAATGGGGCCCGACTGCTAGGCCACAGGGCCTCGGGAAACGCGTGATGCCTCCGGAGGCATGCTTCTGAGTGTCCCGTTTCTGGAAGGAAGAGCCTTTTTCCAGTGGGTGATGCTAATTTGCCTCGACTGTGGCGCTACTTCCTCGGGCTCTCCTTTCTGAGGTTTTAAAGCCTTTTTTATTGTAGCTTCCAGGGTACGGTTCGGGATGGCTGGTGGTGTTCTGATAGCAGCCATTGTACATGTCAGACAGGAGAAAAACATCTGGGTGCCGAGTCTCCGTGCTGAAAAAGCAGCGCAGGTGACAGCCAGCTGTCACAGAGGTTGTTAAAGTGAGACAACCTTGCCCTCTCCCGCCCCATGGCGCTCTCTCTCTCTCAGGGCAGATGAATGAAGGCTCCCGGTGATGCGCTATGGATGTGGGAATGACAACCCTAGAGAAAGTAACGAAGAGAAGGAAAGGAAAAGGCTTCCATCCCAGACTTTCCAAAAGAAATCCCTGCTGCTAATCCATTTCTTACTCTGTATTTCTCCTTTCTGCGAGAACCTCGTCTTTCAACCTCTCTCATCTCAGACCAGCGAGCTGGCAACCCCACACCATATTATACATCCATGAAATGTACAAAAACACTTTCAAATTTTCCACTCCTATTCTCCCCACATTAAGAAAGAAAAGGCATCAGAGTCATGCACGAGAGGACGTCTGTCCAGACTTGGTTAGGAGAAGCTTCTGCATGAAACATGAAGGCCAACCCACCATCACCTGGGTCAAACGGAAACAGTGTAGGGTCAGTTGCTAAGCCCAATGGGTGCAAATTATTTTAAGATTGTCAATGAACAATGTGACCTACTTCACATGTATGGCAGAGAAAGCTGAACTCGCCAAATATTGCAGAGAAGCCCCTACATTCTCCAGTCTCCCTGGAAGGTACTGGGGCCACTGAATCATGTGACCAGTGGGGAGGAGGTGAAGACTTTCTGATGTGACAGGGCTGGGTATGGGCTTGAGTTCCCTGCCCTGCCTTATCCTGGGCTGCCAGGTTGAGCAGAACCTAGGCAGCCCTAATGTCACCGCCTGCATTCACTACCACCAGAAAGGTCACCTTCTGGGCACTTGTTGGGATTTCTCCTGGCCCATTTAACCATATCTACCAGGGTAAACCAAAACTCCGACTTAAGCAAATCTTCTGACAATATGAGCTCTCCATCCATTCCCGGTCTAATTTCTCCAATCTGGCATCATGTGATTAATTGTCATCCTCTTCATTCTTCCGATCCTCCATTCTCCAGGACCATGAGAGAGTGATCTGGGAACACACAGCTATTTCTTTTGTTACTATCTGAAACATTTGGCATCAAAACCACTTGATTTGTCTTCAAACTCTCTTTCCTATTGTGTTTTTATGACACGGTTGCACCATTTAACCCATAAACATTTGTGGAACAACTCGTTATACTAAAACTGGCCTTTTCCCTGCTCCTCTCGTGCTGTTCTATGCAGGTGTCTCATAGCTACGTCTACAAGGTTCCTCAGCTTCAGTTTCCTGACCTGTAAGGTGGGTATCTTTCCTTTCAGCTGGAGGGAGGATTAAGTGAATTAATGTTTATGGAAAAACGATGATATTACTGAACCTGAAATACAAAGGAGGAATAGTCACACCTTCCCAGTGTCACTGTGTAATCAAGACTACTCAGTCCCCTCCAAAGTCACAACTTTCAGTCCTCATCTCTTCCATAACTATCAATCTTGCATTTCACTTAAATTTAATTAACACTAAAATTATACTTATCGATGGAGTACCACAAGATATTTTGAGACCTGTATGTATTGTGCATCGCTTAAGTCAGGTTAAACATATCTATCTCCACATTTATCATTTGTTTGAAAACATTTAAAATTCTTTCTTCTAGCTTTTATTTTCTTTGAAACAGGGTCTCTTTATGTAGTCCAGGCTGGTTCTGAACTCATTGGGCCACCAAGGGTGGCCTAGACCACATGACAGTTCTGCTGCCTTCAGCCTCTGGAGTGCTGAATTGCAGGTGTGTGCCAATATGCCCAGCTATTACATGTTGACGGTGGTTCAGCCCCAGGCCCTTTGCTTCCTAGGCAAGTACTCCAATCACTCAGCTATACTGCCTAGCCCTCTTCCAGCATTTCATAATGTACAATCACTATTTTTAGCTCTGGGCACCAAATGGTACAATCACACACCAGCACTTACTGCTCTTATCTAACAGTAGTACTCCACTGTTTGACCAATCTTTCCCCATTCCTTCCTTCCCTTGTTCTCCTCAGCCCTTAGAAACCACCATCCTACTCACAAGGTTTTCATTATTTTTAGAGTCTACAAACTACTGAAATCATGTGGCACTTGTTTCTCCATGCCTACCCTATATCGTTTAATATAGTGAACCCCGTTCCACCCATTTTTTCAAATGATAGACTTCCATTCTTCCTTATAACTAAATAGTATTTCATTGTTCATAGGAACTGTATCTTCTTTAACTGTCCCTCAGCTGATGGGCACTTTTTTTCCCAGAGGAACATTATGAATGTGATGTTCACAATCATCTTACATCCAAAATCTCATCTGTGAGTTCCTCATCTCTACTTTACCATAGCATCCTTCCCCTACCTAACACCATCATTTCTGCTGTTGGTACCATTACTAGCCCAGTCACTGAGGCTTGAAACTAGACATCAAGACTTGAAGAAAACAAAGAGGTCCAAATATTGAGAAGATAGAACAGGTTTTTCATAAAATTTAGGGAATGAAGAAACTGGGAGACTGTCAACAATGGGTGGGATAATGAATCAGAAGAGTTTCAGGCTAGCTGTGATCACAGGGATGGGTTGTTAGGGTGGAAAAATTTTTCCAAGAAATTGAAGTCTGGTTGTGAGATGTGTGTGTTATTCACGTGGAGGTAGAATATGGAGAAAGGAGTATGGTGGGGAGGATTGTTGTGGTGTGGGGTGTGATATCAATGTCTTTGGTAAGGAGATGAAGTGGTTAGGGCCATCCAGGTAATAATTTTAGGACCATCCAGGTGGTTTGGTCCTGGAGGTGTTTAGTCCAAATACCGCACAGTGTGAAGAAGGAAATGAGAATTGTAGAAGGATGCCTTTTATGAGAGAATTCTGGACCTTTGCCTTTCTGTAAAGGCTTCTGCCCTGGAACTGTGCCATCTACCACTCTCCAGACACACAATTAAAACAGAGATCAGGGTCCTTTCAAGGAACTTAGTTTCTGAAACAACTGAGCTACCTCATTTTGAGAGTTTCTCATACACAAACAGGATTTAAGCATGGATTTCCAGGGCACATTACAGAGTTCTAGTAAATTTGTGAGCTATTAAAATTATTTACCTTAAATAAATCTCCAGAGCCTTCTTCATTGCTTCCAACTTACACAGGTCACTGAGCAAGACTACCAGAGACCACCCACAATGATAGCTAAAATATTTTATTGGCTCAAACTTAGTCATGTAGATAGCATTCAAAGTCTTCCAGCACCCCCACCCCAGATTTCATAGGATTGTGAATTTATGTAAACCACCAACATTCTGAGGTTAGTGGTGCAAGGAATAAACAGAAAGCTGAACGGATAATTCAAGCTGTGTAGCAATTTGGAAAAAGTAGCTCTGCCTCAGATTAATAAAATGGAAATTGCGCTTCTAGAACTGTTACTTCCTGTTACTGCCAAATCTCTTTTGCATTTGTATGATCAAAAACTCATAATCCTATTGAATGCACACAAAATTGGATAATAAAGTTCTCCAAGTGTTATTGTTAGTATCTGCTTACCAATACCAGCACAGAGGGAAAGCTATCAGCATACGAGATAGTACAATATTATAAACTTTTGAATCTTTTAAGTTTTATCAGTGTTCAAAGTACATATTGAAATTAAGAGTAGAGAAGTCCTTTCTATCAGACAAAACAAGCATATCTCTCCCGTAAAATAGTAGTCTGGTTAGCTATTATATGTAAGAGAAAAGTAGAATTGTTACAGTTTTTATTTTTTGCATCAAGATCTGAAGAAAAGTTTGGCTACAAAACAGGTCACGGTTCGAAAGCGATGCTTTCTTTTTTAACTCCCCTTGGCAATGTTATGTTTGGGCTGTGAAACTAAGTAATACCATCTATTAGCATCTACATGCCACAAAAGGAAAGGACCTCGTGGGTAAGAATGTTTTAGGGGGAAAGACAGGAATCAGTCGTGATTAACAGAACCCGATAATACAACATTGCTTCTTATTTCCTTTTTTATCCCCAAATTACCACTTGACAGACTGCAAAGAAAATCCCATAAGGTAGCAAATATTGCAAGCATAAACTCTTGCGCTGAATCCAAATACCACATATTAGAAAATCTCAAGGGAAAGTGTGAGTTGAGAACATTAAATTGGTCCAATATCAAGGGTATTTTACGATACCTTAAAACAATATGACTCAGAAATTTTATGAAGTAGGATGTAAGTAAAGAGAGAAAAAAACCCTTTCCAAATTCAGCTTTATCTGCTTTTCAAAATCATTAGTTTAAAAGAGGGGAGTAAACTTGCCTCTTAAAAAAGGTGTACTATGTTTCTAACACAAAATAAGAGTTTTTTTTTCATTTTGTTGTTGCATTCCTTTTACGTTAGACTTGAATTTTGAGAAATCCAACATGTCTGTCAGGCTCCTATTGAGTCTTGCAGAAGGGAGGGGAGGGGAAGGAGGGGGATGTGGGGACTGGTATTCTGCAATGTGTCCTTGCTCAACACTCCTGAATAATTTATGTGCCAGTTGCTTACAGCATGTTTATCATATAGATTATGGTTGTACCTTTTAGACAATGAAGAAAAACAGATATAATTCCTTTTTCCTCTCACTCTGGAGATGAAAGAAGATCTGTAATCATTAAGGACAGGTAGCTGTGTCCGAAAATAGCTTAAGTCATCTTAAGCCCAGAAGCCGTCATACCTGATACTGCTCTCTGCATTGCTCTGGGCCACTCTTATTTTAACACTGTTACTCATTTAATTCTACCCAAAATTCACTGCTCAGTTTGCTTTTTTGGAGACCCGATGGTCGTCACCTAATTGAATTTTTTCCTCAGACTCTGCCATCTAGAGAGTTTCAGATTTAAAAACAGTTAGCCTGTAGATATTATCAACTTACCAAAACAAAAATGTTGAAAAGTTGAGTTTTTTTTTTTTTTTAAAGGACACAGTTTTTATTTTAGGACAGAAAGGAGAAAAGAGCCAGGTGATATGAGAAAGTGGAAAGGAGTAGAGAGGGACTGAGGATGATATAATATCCTCCAATATTAAATTTTTAATCTCTTACCAGGGCAAGCAATCCCTCTCTTTCGGACAATGTCATCCTAGTATCATTATGACTTAGTGTGCCCCATGGAACTTCTCTCTGTTACACACAGTTCTCTAGAAATCTGGGTCCACTCCATTGTGTTTTTCTTAGTATGGTGTAAAGGCTAGGCAATTAATGACGTGGTGTTCGTTGTTTTTCCTTCACACTTATCATCTGTCCTCTCTCTCTTTCTTAAAAAAAAGTATCACTTCCCACGCATGTGCTAGAGAAATTCATTGATAAAACGTGTCCTGTCATGGAAGACAATAACATCTATTCATTGCTATATTAGTTAAGGCAAAGAAGAATCCTCAAATATGAGATTATTTTAATATTTGTTCTAAAAGTTTCCACAATTTCCCACATCTCTCGTGTAGAAAATTCAGAGAGGAAAAAAAGACAATGCTGAAAAATAACAGAAAGCAGACTTTGATATTTAAAAGACCACTGTTATGAAAGCTCCCCATTCGTATTCAGAAACCCCGCTGGTTTTAAGTGAAGCTTCTTGCGGTTGGGACTGCGTCCCCGATACGATACGCAAGGGCCCGAGAGAACGTGATTAAATAATACTGTGGTGCTCTGATGTGCGTGCAAGCATTTGGCTTAGAATCTGCGTGCTTGTCTGACAGTGGAGTGTGATATTCCGTAGACCTACCATAAGGCTCCATTATGTAGAAGGGTCCACTAGAGAACTCCTGTTATGTAGCAGAGCCGAAATATCTGCCTCTCGTATGCAGGCAATATTCCATTTTAAAATGTTTTCCAATCTGGCTCAGAATAACCCCCTCTGTGAACCAAATGTGTTCGTTACCAAATATGCTCCATGGTTTTCCTCCAAGGACCGGGACAGCCTCCAGGTGTTAGTAATGACCTAATCATACCAAAGCCAGCATATTTATCTCCTCTTACTCCAAGAAAATGTGGCTGTGCTGTCTTCTGGTCTACTTTGCCTCAGCAGCCCTCATATATCTGCAGATTATGTATTTGTAAATCTCTCTTTTTATCTCCCCAACAGATGCACGCTGTGATGAGAAATAGCGAAGCGCGCATTAGAAGCAATGATGGTTATCAGCCTCGCAGAGGCTCATGGGCTTCCTCGGATTCCGCCACGGAGCTCACGGAATGCCAGGGAACGATGGGTTGGGGAGCCCTTCCACGGTGTCGGGAGCATTGGAAGAAGGCTGCAGGACAGTGATGAGAGAAAGCCTGGAGAATGGCAAATGCTCCGCTCGAGCAATCTGTCAGGTTCCTCCTTGCGAATTAAGTCGCCTGGCCTGAGAAGGGAAGTAGCGGGACTGAGAGGAAGTGAAGGAAAAGAACCCGAAGAGAGGTGGACAGAAGATGTCGCAGTCATCGTAATACTGTGGGCCTCGTTTGAATCCAACCTCCGTGTTACTGAACATTTATTATTTCCCTTATAGATGGGTAGAATACAAATAGCCAATGAGAAAGGCAAAAGGAAAGGAAAACACAAAGAGAAGACAAAAATCCCAGAGGACTCTGAATCCAATTCTCTTCTTCCCCTGCTTTTATCAGACCTCGTAAAACATTTAGAATCACCAGCAGATAGTGCCTGATGTGTGCCATTTTCAAAGTGGCTATTCAAAGCTTTTAGAGACAGAACTGGTCCTTGAACCAGTCATTGGCCAAGGTATGACATGTACTAATAGCACTTCAGGGACAATGGCCTTTCAATGACCATCAGGTACCGGTGCTTCTAAATTGGCCAATTTCATGTGACAGGAGGGCAGAAGATGTACAATCACATAAGAAAAACACTTTAATCCATTCATTATAAGGTAGCAGCAGAACCATGGCGGCGGTGTTTATGGGTGTAGCTGTAATTTCAGCTGAGGTTCATTCAGTCAAGAAGATTGTTTTCAGTCTACTAGGAAATACTTCCAATAGCTTGAATTACAACCCCAATATCTTTCTTTTATTATCTCAGGTTAACGTGTGAAATAAAGAGTTTTTCTCAGGCATAGTTACTTTTACTGCCTACCAAATTCAATGAGTATCTCCCCCTCTAGAAACAAATACAGTAGTTGATTTTTTTTTTAAATCTCTGAGCACATTGGCATGGCAACAAACTTGTTTTTGCATATTTTCCTTTCATCTACTGTTCTGCAGTTGACCGCTGGACTTACAAAGATGAGAAGACAGATTTCAGCTGCCATTTTTTCTATGGCTGTTTTCATTCGTTGGCTTTCTTGCTGTTCTGTTTCTCACCCTCAGGTCTCTTCCCCTCCAGCGGCATCAGCTACATCTCTTGCCACAAAGCTCACATAAGTTCTGTTGTGTGCCTTTGCAGCATCTAATTTGTTATGATGTATTATGCATGCAAGTGTAATTGTAGAGGAGGAGTTAAGGGGAATGACAGCTGAAAGGGCTGTTTTTTTTTTTCTTTTCTCTTGCCATTCCCAGAAAACAGCATAAAGAGATCTGAGATGAGTAGATGTGATGAAAACATTAGAACGTCAGGGTATCAAGTTAAGCAATAGAAATGTCTCACTCAACTCTCATCATCCATTACCTGCAATGAAATTCCAGAGCAGAAAGAGCAAAGCTAAACCCAGTTGAAACAATTATTTGTCCTAAAATATGCCTTTAATTCTTATATTGTGAAAAAAATAAAATTAGAATTGTATTTTCTGTACAATATTTTGGATGAGAAATATATAAACTTTCTTTGTAATTCTGCATAAAATTACTTATTTTCAAACTACTTAGCTTGTGAAAGTTCATAAAAGAAAATAAATGAATATGTCTTAATGGTATGAATTAATGGTACAACAAAAAATTGAAAGATTTTGCTTTGATCCTATGCAATGCTATAAGAAATAATTTGCCCCTTCCTAAGCATATATAAAATATGGGACATCCAATAAGAGATGGCTCAGAAGGTTTTTTCCTTTAACTACTATAAACTGATCTCGGAATTATTTGTTCAAATTGTTAATAGGAATTCTAAAATCACTAGTAGTCTAACATGGGACTATTTCACATGGAATAAATTTCCAGCAATAAATATTAAGGTAAATAAGAGACTCACTTAGCCTGGTATAAATAGACAACAAAAGGTACACTGGAACCTTCCTGAAATGGCACCTCACTGGGAGCGTTCTTCAAGTCAACTTCTTAACCTTTTCAGACATACCCACATACATGTCCATTAATTTGGAGGATCAGGATGCAGAGAAATATATTTATAAAAAGCCAATTAGCAAATGGAAAAAGTTTATAGCTGTACACCCGGGAGAGTCAGAGTAGTAGGTCTGAATGGCAACAATGGTTATTGATGCAGGATAGGTCCTTCATCCTAAAAGTTTATCCTATTCAGTCATTTTTCGACACTTATAGGGGTCCAAGAGAAAAAGAAAATGTTTCTCCATTACGAGGGCAAAGGCGGTAGTAAGAAATGCCTCTCGGGATGGGTAGAGACGAACTCACGCGTACACCGGGCCTCAGTGGAAGTCCAAGCAGTTGAAATTCAGTCTGTAGACTTTGTCTTTCTACTTCCTTTTCTCTTCAGAATTTAATTACTTATTTATAGTTTTGGAAAGGAGACTGTCTTATTTTCATTATCAGCTGTGAAACCGGACTAGCACACTTTTATACTTGAGACAATGTGAAAGGTTGTAAGATTCTTGGGAAATAAATAGAAAAGTCAGAACAGTACATGACCGCATCTTACTGTCCACCTGCTAGGTCTGGAAAAAGCCTCACGTATTACCCAGACATGGTTGTGATTTTGGACCGCAACCAACTGATGTAGTGATGTGGACTCTTAACACTTCTGCTGCTGTGACCGGAATGCAGAAGCCCACCTGGGCTTCCAGCTCATCACTTCCTGAGCTTTCAGAAGCTCCCTTTCAACGTGCTTACTCTTCTTCCCAGGAGTAGAATTAAAAAGCTGCCTACCCATATCACAACTCTTATGGAACTTAAAACGAAAAACAAAGTGAAACAGGGGAGGGACAAAAGGAGAGTGGGAAAGTCCTTGTCACCTTGACAAGATACATATGTGCACAAAGTCCTCAACTTCATTGTAAACCTTAAATCTTACACTAATACATATCAATAAAATGGGGGGGGGGGGGTTGCTGCTTACCACACCAGCATTGAGGGAATCTGCCTTTTGCAACTTGAGTTGAGTACCAGAAAGTACCAGGAATGTTGGACCTTTCTTTGTAGCCAAAGTTAGCTTTGAAAAAAAAAAAAAAAATGGCGGTTCAGAGAAAATTTCAGTGCTCTACAAACCTTGCGAGCCTATTAGGGAAATGAGGTAATACTAAATTCTATTGGCTTGAGATGAGGAAGAAGGAAGCAGATGCAGTCCTCCTCTGAATGGCTAATAACTTATTTCCCTTGCAAGACAATAGAATTCTGCCAGCTGGTCTAATGGCTGCGTAACAATATTGTTTACTCCTTCTAAACTTAGGTCAAACTTTGACCCAAATTAAAATCTATCTTTCTATCACAGTCTAAACTATAGACACAGCAATTTAAATATTACAGATGGCAACTATTCTGGGCCTCAAGATAGTTGGTCAGAAGGCACTGCTGAAATGACAACTGGGCAGGGCTGGAAAAATGTTTTCACTTCCCTCTTGGGCCCAGTTCTCAGGAGGTCTACCTCTATGGTTCCAGCTCCATCCAGGGCAGCACTTGCAAGGTAGTTCTTGGACTACGCTCTTGGAAATATTAAGACCTGAAAACATGCCAGCGTTACCCAAAAGCCTATTCTAATGCCATTAGTCCTTCCACAGCCTGGCCTGTCCCTCTAGGCTGTCTCCCAGTTCTTCATACTCTAAACCTTAGGAATGATTAAACACTGAATCAATTATACCACTCAACAGCTTTGCAGCGTTGCCTATGGTGTTTCCATTACCTGGAGCACCATGACCTCACCCCCGACCCCATCTCTTTCTGCTTGGGCAAATCACTTCCACGGTACCTCCTCCACTCTCCGGAAGGGTTAACTGACCCATCAGTAATTTGCCATATTCTATCAGCTCTCGTCAAAGCCTCTGCCACGCTACCTGAAACTGCTTACTTGGCTTTTTCTAGACTGACAACTCTTGAGGACACAGATTATATCTTACTCACTTCACATCCCCAGCAACTAACAGCTTGTCAAAGATAACACTAAAGAGTTGCTTTTGAACCGAACTAGAGTTTCTCATCTTCGGCATCGATGACATCTGGAGCCAGATCATCTTTTGCGGTGGAGTCTATTTGACATATAAATTTTGACCCATTGGGTGTTCATCACACACCCATTTCAAGATGCTGCAGTCAAAAATGTCTCCAAATATTGCCAACTGCCTCAGAGAGGGGAAGGGTATAGAACTGCTTCCAGTGGAGAAACATGAACCTAAGCTATTGCTCAGTCAAAGAATAATTCGGAACGTATTTATGATTTTCATATTTGTTATCAAGAAGACTGCCAAGGTTTTCAAACTTAAGCATGATGCATGAAAGTAAGTAGCACTTTTCTACAGATTACTTTGTATCACTGGCAATAGGTTAATGTTTCTAAAGCCAGAGAAATCTGGTTTTTAAGAACCCAGAGTCTTCCATTTCTGAGGCACAAGCATAGGGGAGAAATGGCTTTTCTGTAATTATTTTATTGATGACCAAAATAGTATTAAAGACAAAAGTTCTTGTCTTTCCAGGTGCTTCTCACATAACTCCTTCCATTCCCAGACTAACTACAGAGTTGGAAAGTGAAGCAAGGATTTACAATATATACTGTCACTGTCCATTTGGTTACATAGGACAAGATACTGACCTAATATATCAAGAAAAAAATCATTGTGGGATTAAATGACAGTAATGTTTGCAAAGTGACAGACACATAACAGGTGCTCAACAAACAGTGTTTGATATCAATAAAATGACTTTGGTGGTCATTACAATCTTCTCAGAGAAAAACAGGGAATTTCCTGAAGACCTCAAAATGCATCATGTACCTAACTCTAGAATGTGAGTGCCTGGAATCTTTTCCACACCTCTCTCTCTATTCTTCTAAATTCTTCTAATTTCCATTTAGATTACATCCCAGGAACAAGAGAGAGGAAGAAGAAAAAGAAGTCTGAACCAATATTAAAATCCCAGCTAAAACTATTCTGGAAAAAGAGAAAAGTAAGGTTTAAAAAAGTATTATTGTCTTATCAATCCACGGATGTGTAAGTTAAAATTGACACTTTTAAATCACACGGCCTGTGTATTGGTAGGGATATCAACATGCATAAAACTTTAGAAAAGCATGAGTGTCTCCTGGCATTTAACACATTGCTGTTAGAAGGCTTTTTATCACTGGTTTTGGTGCAAAGAGAAGGCTCTTTCCTTTCAAAAACAGTGGTTGGACATTCAGCTGAACACTGTGAACCGCCAGTCACCTTTAAGAATATTCATCACCTGCCTTGTTGGGCTCAGATTCCATCCTATGCTGGGGGCAAACTGGTGAACTCTGTGACTTTGCTAAATCCTTTTTTTCAAAGCTCTCTGATTTTAGCTCTTTGATTTTTCTATTTATGATCTTTCTGGAAAGAAGAATGGAGGTGATTTATTCACATTAAGTCCTTGATACATTTTGAATAAGGAATAGAGGAAGGCTTTGAGTGACTCCCCACTCCTCGAGGGTCAGTGACCTGTGACTGCCTCGAGATTTTTTCTTTAACTTCTCTGCATCGGATTCCCAAACTAGACAACCTCTTAGGTGCCGCCCCCTTCTTTGGATCGTGCTTCTATTTTTAGGATTTATGAAGTGAGTCTACCTGTTGCCAAACACCTGTCTACTTGTTTAGTGAACAGGTATTTCTAATAAGTAAGCAAAGTAGTAAGAACATAGCTTCGTCAAGAATATCCCGATGCTCATTGAACATCTGTGATCTCAGCACGTAAAGCACACAGCCTCAGGTAATGCTGTCTTCTGAACTGAGTTCACTCGCATTTTTTCAGAGCCCATCTGTACCTGTCACATAGGGCTCCACTCAACACTGTGCTCTGGGAAAGGGCTTTTCTGCATCTTGGACGGACCGCTTCACATCGCCAACCCTGAACTTCACTGGACCCCAACTATTCACAGAGGATACCCCTATTTTGTGGGGGAAAAGTTGCAGCTCTGCCTCAATTGCAGAAAATTTTCAAGAAAGGCTATTTCTTATAACTGGCGAAGAGACTCCTTTTTGCCTCCCCTGAGTGTGTGTTGAATTCGAGCTCCTGGTTATGCCACAGGCAAGGTGGAGTGAGTGCCCAGGGGCGGTGGCATTGGAGCTACCAGCAAAGGAGCACTGTGGGATTGCCTTTCAAGAAACAACCAGCTAGCTCGGTGTAGGGCTAAGTGACTACACCCTTACCCACTCTTGACGTCAAGCTTGTTTTAGTAGATTCTGTACTGAAAAAGAGTGTCTTAATTGTTTCTTTAGAAACAACACCTAGAGATTGAAATGAAATGTACTGTCCATAAAAATGATCCTTTTACAAGAAAATTTTACACCAAACATGCTTTGTTTTGTTATTTGTCTTTAAAAACATAGTTTAGAATTGTATAATGGAATTTTATTCCAACGTGTGAATAAGTTTTCTGCAAGTGACTATAAATCTTTATATGTACCCTGTTTCTAAGTAATTATTTTCCTAAACTACAATGTTGTATGATTTTTTTAGTCTTGCAGATAATGCACCTGTATGACAAAGTGCATAAAGCTTACTTTTTAAATTTTATTACAAAGAAATGTTAATTGAAACAAATGCAGCTATGTTCTCTTCTTGTTGGAACGTGCCCTGAAGAAAGGGAGAAATAAGGAAGTCACAAGTATTTATCAAATATCTAATGTGAACCTGACACTGGAATAACATGTCTAGAAACATTTCACAAAAACATTATCCAGTGGAATACACTGTTACTTTTATTACCTCTATAAACGCTATAAAATTAACAATGTATATTAGTTATTATGATACAAATGTAGTAGCCAATCAATCACAGATTTCATGGCTTATCCCAATAAAATGTAATTCACGGTGTAATAGTCCAATTTCACTATTCCAGGTCAGCTGTTAGATTTCTATTTTTTTAACTTATACACCAAAGAATTTATGAATTGTGACTCTGCCATTCTATGGGCCTTGGTGGGCTCCTCATTCCACCAGGCAACAGAGAAAGAAAAGGAGTGTCAGAAACGAAAGGTAACTGAGGACTAAGGTTAGACACAGCCTACAACTCTATTTATGTAACATCAGTCAGAGGTTGGCCACCTGGCCACATCCAACTACAAGGTGCAACACACCAGAAATGTCATGCGTGGGCAGAGGACAGGGAGGAAAAGGGTTTGGTGAACAACTACTCACAAAATGACTTAATGGAAAGAACGCTGGGAGGGAGTATAAAAAATTAAAAATTTTGGATTTTGTGATGCTACGAAGTAGCACACCATGTGCAGAAGATATTTTAGTATTTTGAGAATGCAAATTCTTGTACAAGTGAAATTAGGCATATATCTGATCCTGCACCAAAAATTTAGAAGGGAACATTTATAAGGGCACAATGAAGGTGTAAGGAAATTAACAGGTTATTATTTTAAACAAAAGAATGCTATGATTTATTTGCCTTCAACATATTTTTCAGCAGCTTTCCTAAGGTATATTTGACACAGAAGAAGCTGTACATATTAGTGGTCACACTTTGATTTTTATGCACATGTACTCAAGAAATTTTCATAAAACCACCACATCAACAGAAACGTACTCAATACAGAACATTTCCCCACCGTAATGCAATCTTTCATCCTTACCCATCCACATCCTTGCTCTAGTAAGCACCTATCTACTTCTTGTTATTATTGATTAGGTTTTTTTTGTGGAATTTCATATGAATTAAAAAAAAAACTGCACATCTGACTGGCTTTTACTTATTTCTGTTGGCTTTTATTCATTCATATGGTATAGATCAATAGTGCATCCCATTGGTTGCTAAAACCATTATGTTGCATACCTAATAACCTATTAGTATATATTCAAGCTACTCCTAGGCTTTGGAATTTATAATTAAAACAGCTATGTGCATTTACATACAAATCCTGCGATGACATATGTTTTCATTTGGGGGTGGATAAATATCTAGGAGAGAAATAACCAAATTGTATTTTCTTTTGTTTCTTTGCTTTATTTGAGGTTAACTTCTGTGTTATTATTAAATTTTATCTCATTTATTAAATTATTGTTCATAACTGAAAAAAATTGTAGTAGTTGCCATAGGTTTTCAAATATACTTCTGAAAATTATGTAATCTACCTTCAAATAATATACTACTGCAGTTGTAATGTTGAATTGTTTTCAAGTTCATCCCCCACATTGTTTGTGTTAGTCTCACAAATATTAATATGCGTGTGAAACATACATTTTATTATATTTAACAATACCCTTTTAAACTCTTAAAATCTAAGAGAAAGATACATTTCACATTGCCTTAATTTATTCTTTATTTAATACTGTTCACTTCTTCACATTAATGTGATATTTCTCCCTGAAAAGACTTCTTTTAAATGCTAAAGCAAGGATTCCAAACCTCAGGCTGTTAGAAACTGGGCTGCACAGCCTGACCAAAGCAACAGGCCAGCCTTCCTCCACAGTTATTTCCATTGCCTGTAGGTCACATTACCTCTTGACTCAGATCATTGGAAGCATGTGATACCCATGGAGTGTGAACCCTAACATGAACTGCACATGTGGGTGGTCAAGTGCTCAAGGTGGCATGCTCCTTGTGAGAACCTAATACCTGATACCTGATGATCTGAAGTGATTCTGAGGTGAGGATGCTAGGTTCCTTGCGTTCATCCATGGAAAGCAGTGTTCTGTGAGACAGGTCTCTGGTGCCAAAAAAAAAAAAAAAAAAAAATAGAGACAACTATGCTCACGGGTGGAACTTTGGTCCTTCTAGGATTGAAACATTTGAGATCCAAATCATAACACTCCTAATTCCCATAATTCTGTACACTTTGTGTCTTAGTTTGTGGGATTCTTTGACCTCTCTTCAAGGTCACTGGTTACTTAACTGTGTCAAGTTCCCTGATAATCCGATAAAGACATTCTTCATTTGTATTACTGTGTTTTTGATTTCTAGCACTTCCATCTAATTCTTCATAGCTTCTTTTTGTTAGAATGACCCATCTGATCTTCCTTTCAGTCTTTTCCATTGGAGCTTTTACTGGATTAATCATAGTTGTTTTAAATAATGCCAAGATCAATGTCATACCTGAGTCCAGCTTCGGGGATGGCTTTCTCTTCCGATTATATTTGATTCATCACAGTTTCGTGCATATGTGCATGTTTTGAAACTCAGGCATATTATATAGGACAACAGATTCTGAAGTAAATATTTCTATGCTTGGCAATGAGCCAATCTTTTTTCTTTTTCCAAAGCCCATTAGTGAGGGATTTATGTTAATTAATATAGTTAGAAGTTGGGCCACATTTGAGGCTTGCTGGGATATGGCCAGCCTTAGGTCACCACAGGATTCAAATTCCTGTCTTCAGTTAAGCGCGTGAGATTTTTGCCTAAGGTGATTTTGCAACTGTTCGCTTCCCCCTTGGCGTTCTAT